>QFEM01002334.1:0-26759 GCA_003316205.1 Boletus bicolor
TCCCCGTTCATACACCGTATATAAGTACTTACCGATAGGCCATGTACCTCAGTTCAAATATCACATTAGACTCACCTCCACCTCTCTCTCTGACCCTCTCTGAGTCTTGACAGCTCACCTCTGACCCAACCTCTGTCGAACTACAGTTACTTGTAACCTTTTGCTCACCCTCCAACCATCTCCATAAATACAGGACACCAGACTTGGACAAGGGCGCACCACATACGGTGAAGCCGAAGTCCCGCTCACCTCGTACATAACTCCGGAGTTCCGGAGTTCGTACCGGAGTTGATCCAGTTTTAACAGGGATCTGCATTGCTACCTTCTCACCCTTGCCACCCAGACTCGGCCCATTTCCGAGGAGCTCCATCATGCCCTAGCCAAAGAGCGTCGCCACACTTTTAGGCTCACCACCCCCACCATTACACCCGCTGAAGTTGAAACCCCTATCAGTGCCCCTAGTCCTCCTGCAGTCCCTATCCCGCAGGCCAGCACCACCCCACTCTCCACCGAGAAGATGCACATGATGGAACGTATTGAAGCCGCCTGGACCGGCGCTAACAGTTGCCTCCCCCTCCCTACCATACATCCTTGCGCTCATCAAACCTGCTATGAGTGTGGTCATCTTGATCAACTGTCCCTTCCACCAATGTCCCTTGTGCCTTTGTTGGGTCCCAGGACATATCCTCAATTGCTGTCCTCTCTGTTGTCACACTCCCTCCCCTCCTCCTCATCATGTCCTGCCCCCTAGACAGATGTCTTCGGGGTCTTCCTCTTCTAGGTCCTCTGGTTCTTCAGGAACCCCACGTCATCCTTGCAGACCCTGTCGCACTCGCCACATCAGGCGATCCATTTCCCTGCTCTATGAGCAAAATTACTCAGACCAAGAAGATGTCTGGGACGACACCACCTATGGCAACATTACCAGGTCCCCAGTCAGTGGGCCTGTACTCTATTAAAAATATTTTGTCTTCGTTACAGTCTTAACCTTACTAAGGGGGTAATGTTACGACTCTTCATTTCTTTCCTACACTTGCTTCGTCTACTCAGCCTACTTGTACTACCAATGCCAGGACCATGTATCTTCTGTGTCCTAGCCCATCCATTGGACCTTATTCCTTTTCTCTGCCTCTGGCTTCTTCTTGCTCTCTACCAGAGGTGCATTCCCTTTGTCTCATGCCTTCGTTGATTCTTCACACGATAGTCGAACACATGCTTCACACACTCCATACACATGTCCAGGGTTCTCCCTTGTTTCTCTGATTCCTTATTGTTCCGATATACAGGATACACGCTTCTCCCAAGTCCATATGCGTACTCCCATGGTTTATCCCATTCCGTGCTATTCCACACCTGGCCCATGCATGTATCATGAACCTATATAAACCCCTTCATTTTACTATATGATTCCCTAGCTTAAACCTCCTTCAAGTT
The DNA here is from genome assembly GCA_003316205.1 of Boletus bicolor. NCBI lineage: Eukaryota > Fungi > Basidiomycota > Agaricomycetes > Boletales > Boletaceae > Boletus > Boletus bicolor. The sequence continues at coordinate 1,435 of QFEM01002334.1, forward strand.
ACCTTGAGCACCCTCTCTTGTACCTCACTCTGCTAGGCAATCTACGCCTTACTCTCTGCTGAGCTCTCTAAGTCTCCAACCTACTTCTAAGTGGTTGCTCTTGTACTTCCTTCTTTAAGGAACCTTTGTCAGCCTATGAGCTCAAGCTCTAGTTGAACCCTTTGCCCTTGTTGACCTATGAGCTCCCACTCTAGCTGAACCCTTGCCACCCGCACGTAGGGACAACCCTAGCATGTACCACTTCATCTCATACATAGGGAAGATCCTAGTGTACACCACTTTGATTGCCCTTTGAAATCCCCTAGGCGATACTGTGTCATCACTCTCCAAGTGACTCCTTGCTAGCAAAGGCCCTATGACCACCCATACCCCAGGTCGTCGTAACAGTAACCACCCCCCAGCTTCATTGCCCACTTGCCTGCTTGGCAGAGCAGAACTATTTGCGGATTGTCTAACCTCTGTTTGAGCAGTTTCCTGATCACCCACTGATGACCATCAATCTTATTCAACCACAGCAAAATCATCTTGAAATTTTGGCGTTGGAGTAGTGCCTGCAAACTGTGAGTGGCTGTGCAACTCAGTTTCCAGCCCATTGACAAGTGTGTCAAGCAGTGTAAATACTGAACCCCGCTAGCAATTATGCCCAAAGCCCAGTGGGTGGTCAAGTCCAGGTGCATAACACAATGGAAGGCGGACATGTCAGGGAGATGTACGAAGCATGTTTGAAAAAAAGGGCAGGATCAACCGAGAGGTACCTCAGGTACGTGAGGTTATTGAGGGTATTGAGGATCACATGAAATTGACCGAGGCTGTTACCTCCCCCATGTAGTACGAGGTTGATCAGACAAGGGCAGTGGTGGAGGAGCATTGCAACAGTGCTAGGAGGGATAGACATGCCAATGGAAAGGTAGAGGATAGTCTTTGACCTCATGACAAGTGAGTTACAAGCCTCTGTGCATGAGTATCAGCAAAGACACTGATTTTTCTGCAAAGGATGGGCTTGATCCTTCACAGACAGAATTTCAGCTCCACAAAAGATAGCAGTCTGGAGCCCTTACCATCCTTTCACGTGACAAGCTGCCCATATGTACATGGCCAGTTCATGTGGCTTTCTACTTGCTAATAAAAAAACCATTCACTCCAGCTCCTCAGGCAAATTCATCCTGTGAAGGTTGGAAGCAACAGCCATAGGGAATACTGACTAGTAGACAGTGGGGGGGTGAAGTGGACCTCTGGGATGTAAGGAGGGAATTTATTCTGTGTTTGATCTACTGACATATCTTGCTAGGAAATACAGACCTGACATGATTTCCAGGATGACAGTGCAAGCATCTCATCATCACTGCAGGGTGGACAGACTGAATAGTTTAATTCTATTCAATCACTTTGCCGGTCAGCATCTTTTACTAGTACCTGTTATATGACACTAAGACGGCCATTTCTGGACAACAAGAGGAAGTTTTGGTGTGGCCATGGCTGTGACATTGTCCAACAGTGACACTAAAACAGCCACTTCCATTTCCAGGCGACAAGAGGAGGCTTTGGTGTGGCTGTGGCCCTTGAAGGCATGGCATGGCATTGTCTGGCAGATTGGTAGGTTATCCCATCAAAGTCTCACCGACCCTTCAGCTAGCTGACTAATCTGTCCTCGTGAGCACATCCCAAAACCTCTTGAAAGCATTGGCTGTGTGCATTGTTTTCCTCCAATCTGTCATCCTCATTTCAGCCTGAACGATGTCCAGTACAAATGACCCCCCCCCCTCAGACTGTCAACCCTGCTCTTATGATGCAACAATTGGCATGTCTAATCGCTTTGCAAGACCGTAACTTGAATATTGGCAACCACAAGACCAAAGAGCAGAGTATACTCCAACTGTTCTGTGGGCCCATTGACCTGACTGTTCTTTTTGTAGAGTCCACAGAAGTTATTGCCATAAAGATCAGCTCATCAGATGCCTTGTGTCTCTCCACAGCACTGTCAACGACATGTTGGCTGAGGCAGACCAACAAGCCCATGTTGCTGACACAGACACCACAGTCAACCACACAGACACGTGTGTGATGTCTTACATTCCTTGTCAGTGTCATTGACAGCAGCACAACTAAGGGAGAACTGTTTGTACAAATCCTACAAGGAACTTTTACAATGGATACCCTCCATTTGTGATATTCCTCAGACAGACCTTAGTGATGTTCTACAACAGGTGAGCTAATTATTTCATTCCATGTCTGCCAATAGGGCTCAAGTGGCTTAGCTTGGACAAGGAGCTGACAGTGGGTGTGCTAATGATACCCACAGGCTGAAAGTAGTGGTCATTAACTGGCTCACGCAGGGCACCCCAAAGCCAAAGCCCCCCCTCACCACAGAGGACAAGAGTGGGAGAGGGTTTTACAATGATGCGACTGGAAGACTTTTGTGTCCAGTTGACTACGACTGGAACAATGTGATGTATGTGATTTTAGCTCTGCTTCGCCTTTCAGTGCTGACTATTCCAATGATGCAGCCACCAACAGAACATTCATGACTTCCATCCTGACTTTCTCATGACTGCAGAATCATGGCTGGCTTTCTTATATGCTGGCGGCCAGTTCAACCCTGATGACAAGGGACTGTTCAAGGGTGAAATCTTGGTCAGGGTAAGTCCTTCACACAAAGACAAATTTCATCACGTTGCTTATTCTACATATCAGGCATTCAAGGCAATCTTTATATCTCCAACTTTCACAGAGGAGTTGGAGAATAAGATCTGTGAGCTGAGTTCATCCAGGAAACATTGTCGAGGTGAAAGACAAACATGCATCAATGTAGCCAGACTCATAGGTATGAAGACTGTTCAACCACAAGCCATAGCCTATGTTGCCTGCCAGGTAAGTCGTTGACCCACTGACACATCAATCTCGCTGCCAGGGGACTTATGGACTGTGCTAGATTCATTTTTCCCTGTCCTCGTGTAGTTCATAGGCGATCATTAACAGTGTGTTCAATTACCATGAGTTTTATGATGTGATAGTGGAATGGTTTGAGACACTTAAGGCAACACTTTCTCAGTATCAATAGACCCCTCAGAGGCCGGTTATTTATGTTGGTAGTAATCACCCTCTGAGGTCATTCATTCAGAGATGTATTTTATCAGTTGGGCCTCCAGAGCCTCTGTGTGATGCCTCCCAACTCATTTCATGCCTCCCGTGCCTCTCACTAATATATGATACATCCACTGGCACCCATTACCATACCTCACCAGTGTTATTACCTCATCCCATCCCCTCCGCTCGAGTGTCACTACCCTCACACTTGTGTGGTTCACAAATCCGGTGTGTCTACTAGCTCCCACTATCATACTTGTTCACTAGCATTCTCAGCTTGTCCTCGGCTTGCCCTCACCATTTTGTGACCGTCATTCAAGTTATCCTATTCCCACAACTCCCAACCTTGCTTGCTCTCCAAGTCATCCACTTCAATCTCACTAGCGCACATTTCTACCATTGTAATCACCCACAATGCATTTGAAGTATGCACAACTCAAAGCCTTGCCTGGATCAACCACTAACTATCCTCATTGCATCAGCTCACCTTGCCCCTCTCCTATGCTGGTGTGGTCTGTAGCGTGCAAACCGATTGAACCAGGAATTTTTGGCGTCGCTTTGACAGGCAGCAGTGCAGGCTTAGGGGGGGGGCTTAGCGTGAGCGAGGTGCATGCTGTTGACATTGAGGACCCAACAGCACCAAGTGTAAGGGTCACTTTGGAAGCGATGCGTCAGGAGAGTGAGCAATCATTGGACTTGCAACAGAGGGTGCATTGTATCATTGTCGTTTGAAAGTGATTGCACTGACACATGGGCACAGATTGAGCTCAGGTTGTCAGTGGATGTGGGGTTGACTTTGTCTGATCGTTTCGCAGCTGACACACTAATGACCAGTGTCGGGGGTGTTGTCAACGAGCACGTTGATGCCAGTGGCTGCACAGGTCCGCCATGTCGCATGTGGTGCCAATTTCATTGCATGGCGACTGTTGTTGTCATTGGTGCACTGAATGCTGAGCAACACATCGGAGGCAACGATGCTGTTGTCTCTTCTCGATAGATTTTCCGTCATCATTCCCGTTCTCACCTGTGTTTTCGGTGCATGCGCCAGCACCAAACTCAATATGCACATTACGCGCAGCAGTACTGTACTCCATGATTGTAATAAAGTAAGATTGCTCTGTGTTCAATATGCACAACTTGGCATGCCCGACTCTCAGGAATTCTCATAGAACTCGCACAGGATTACTGTGACAAATAAGAACCGCTAGACACTGAGTCTACAACACTACACCTGGGGCTACCTGGTATAGTAGTAATCCCTTGAGTGCCAAGTCACCAATGTCCTCCCCCTCCATGGCTTTGAGCAGTAGATCCTCCAGCACTTTGATGACTGTTCGGACAGATATTTGGATGGGGCTCTCAGGAGTGGAAACAGTGCTGACATTTTGCCACTGGGTCCAGGCAAGCTTTCATAGATGGCTGTCAAGTTCTTCGACAGCGAAAAGAGTGTCAGAGATATCTTTGTACTCCCCTGAAGCAATGTATCTGTCGCATAAAACCTGCATTTTCGCCTGAAAAGAGCACCCAGTAATGCTCCTGAGGGCATCTTCAACTGCCAACTCAGTATCCTTTTCCCTGTGGAAGAATGTCAGTAAAATCATTCCTTCGTCAGACTTTGACACCACCGACCATGCCATCTGTAGGTTTTTCGCTCCTTTGGGTCATCCAGGGCTGTGCGGAAGATTAGGAACATGTTTCAGCAAGTAGATAAGGAATGTACAGTTGTGAAAGCATCTCATTTCTCGATGTTACCTTACCTAAATGCTGAGCAACAGCCCCAGCAGCCGTGGCAGGCTGCTTGGTAGCCTTTAAAGTGGTCGATGCAATTGTCAACCTGCGTGATACACTACTACAAAACTTTCTCACTTGTTTTGTTTTCGGTCTGCAACACGTTTCGCATTGATTAAAGTTGAGTTTCTATTGTGTACAGTAAACAATGCGCTGATTTGAAGGTATGCGCTGAAAACAAATGCTTACTTCACATGATACTGTGCTTAATAGTGGCAAGCCACCAGTACCTTTTCCTCTGGGGTATGGTATAGTTTGGGATGACCTGGGCCCATTGGTTGAACATTGAATGTTGAGTGAAGTCTGCAGATTGATGTTGGGTGTGGCTTCGATTGAGATATAGGAGAATAATGGCTTGACTAAAAGTGGATGTGCAAACTCTGGTGCAAGTTCATGCCTGTTCATGTACCATGGTAGGAGATTTATTCAGAATAGTATGAACTCGTGTATTTCATTCAAGATACAGGCTACTAGCACTTTGTTGATTCAGTGTACTGGCCTCCTGGGTGTGTTTTTACCCTGATCGGGCTGAATGGACCTCAGTATACAAGGTTTCTGCTCACCGCTGTAACTCCACTATGCCAGCCACTTCAGCTGGACAAGGCCTCAGGCACAAGCTCACTGAGTTGTTGACAGGCACAGACACAGACTGGCTCCATTATGTAGCCATCGCACAATCCAACAATCGAACCCCTCCCACGTCGAGTATGTGGTCACTTTGCTTCAGTACTATTGTGGATACGCTTCCTGTATCCGAGTCCTTGTGAATTTGTTTCGGTGCCACCAGGTTGCCTTCTGCTTCCCCGATGTGTGCGTCCCTTTGTACCTTTTCCTCCTTCCTACACAACCTTTACAACCTCTACGTGTTGGTGCTATCCCGGCTCCCATGCCTCCTCAACTGGGAACTCAAAGAGCACAACTGTCCATGTCTGGGCTTGGATGACACTTTGAAAGCCCAAAGTGACCCAGAGACAAGAAAAAAACCCATAGATTTGTCTCCATCCCTGGCCAATCCGCCTGACATCAAAAAAACCTAGCACAATTGCAGAAACTACTCAGCCGTTCTGAGTCCTGAAATGGACCAGACTCGAATGTCCCTCCACAAGTTACAACACCACAATCACAGGGCGATATTGACTTTTCCATGGGCATGGTGGATGAACAGGTTCAGTATGATCAAGCAGAACTTCTTGAGGCCGGTAGCCTACAGTCACCGAGACAGTCCAAGGTCACTCGTCAAAGTTCACAACGTACTCATGCAGAAACCATGCAGCATCTGTATGCCAAATGGAAGGAGCTCATCCCCAAACTGGTCATTCTGTACTTGCGTTACACGGCTCGCACCTTCAGAAAGCCCCTTGGAGCATTTGCTAATTATATTTCATGTTGTCATTGTGACTCTGCAGACTGCGAGAGGAAGCAATCAAAAATCCTATGTCTAATGTTTGATCGTGAGGTGAGCTCACTTTGTACTCAAAAGTATCACTCAAATCCCTGCCAGACTTCACCTCCATTGATGTCATTAGCTGCAAGTGTTCTTCTCTCAGCAAGGTTCTCGTATACTTTGGTTTTTTCCCGACCGCTCTGTCTCAGCCTCAGATGGCAGTGTCCATGGACCTTCTCGCATTCTATTGAGCACTCTTGTGACACTATCAATGCCCTGGCAGCTGCACTCCATACCCACTATACATGCCAAGGCTTTCTCTGTGTTAACAAAGCAGTAAGTGACAGCAAACAAGAGGTTTCTTGTCTGACCTCATCCTTGCAGGGCCACAGCGTAATAGATCCTTTTCATCGTGGGCTAGGGGCTGCAGTCCAATGGTTTGACTTACTCGTTGTCCAAGTTGACACCAAAGTCGAGGGTGTCATTCAGCATAGTCGCAATATTGTGAAAATGCAAGCCTTGTCCTCATCTGTTCCTGATGTGTCATCCCAACCCATGGATTCATCCGGGTCAACCCATCCCGTACTTTATCAATCCATATTGAATGCAACGTGTGCTCAAGTGCTTGTCCAACGATGCCCAGCCTGTTTTGGCGGTACCAAATTCGGCAAATCCCTTGATGGTGGTGACATTCATGTCGCTACTGATGGAAACTTTCACCATTGGCACAGGTGCTACGCTGGGGACAGCCCACCTTTCTACGATCCTTCATATTTCATTCCAAAAGAGTTTGTTGATGCCATCAGAGATCGGCTCATGAAGCAGCGGAAGAAGCCACCGAAGGCATATCACTCCCTAGTTCCTGACGAGGCCATTGATGAATGTGAATCATCGTACAATGCTGCAGATGGCAACAAAAAGAAGGCATCAAGTGAAATCTACGATGATACAGGTCTCATGGGCCTCATATGTCGCCATGACATCCCCCTTTTCTTTGCCAACATTGATTCCCCAGGTGAACAACAGAAATACGCTGTTGCACTCATCAGTCATCTTCTTTTGCTTCTTCCTGCCACAGCAACTGTTGTGGTCTTCTATGACATTGGCTGTGTTTTGGCGCGAACATTGATGAAGGCATGTCACCCACTCATTCCCAATACTGATTCTTACTGTAATTCACTCCTAGTACAATATTCTAGATGAAGTTGTTACTCAATGATTATGTTTTGCCACCAGTGCTATGCACACATATGGACACGAGTGGGCTTGTCAACTAGTCTACAATCCCCGCTTGTCAATTGGCCTCAGCCTCTCTGATGGGGAGTGTTACGACTTTCTATTTCTTTCCTTTCTTTTCTACATTTGCTATGCTTACTCAGTATCCTTGTACTACCAACACCAGGTGTATGTATCCTTTGTGCACTCGCTCATCCATTCAACTTCTTTCCTTTTCTTCACCTTCGGCTTCCCTATCCTCCATACCAAAGGTATCTTCCACTTGTCTCACAACTTCATTGATATTCCCACGATGTTCGGACACGTGTTTCGCCTACTTCACACATGTGTCCATACTTCTCTTCTTCTCTGATCCGGTTTACTACAATACACAGGATACGCACTTCTCCCGGTTCCATATGTGTCATCCCACGGTTTATCCCGATCCTGCGATATTCCACACCTGGCCCGTGTGCATATCCAGGGGTATATAAACCCTCTCTTTTACGCTACGATTCCTTAGCTTAGACCTCCTTTCGAGTACCCTTGTATCTCGTTCTGCACTAAGGCAATCCACGCCTTTATCCTCCATTGTCCTAAGTCTCCGGTCTACTATTAAGTGACCGCTCTTGTTCTTCCTTCACAAAGGAACCTTGTCGGCCTACGGATACAATCCTAGTCGAACCACTGCGTCGTCACCTCACCCGTGACTCCTTGCCCCCATACTAAGGAATCCCCTTGAGTACTATCACTGCATCATCACCTTACCCGTGACTCCTTGTTCCCATACTGAGGAATCCCCTTGAGTACTCCCTTGTGCGCTTGTAGGAAAACCCCAAGTGCTAATTGTGTTGTCGCCTTCCAAGCGACATCCTTGTTCAGCAAAAGGCCCCATTACGATAGCCTCCCAGCCATCGTAACAGGGAGGGTACTGAGAGATTGTGGTCGAGACTCATCAAGTTGATCAGCGTTGAGCGCTCTTCATCCGTAAGTCAGTTTTGTGTGTGATTTCTAAAAAAAATGCTTTCATAGAAGTTATTATAGCAGCAATGAAGGATCTGGTTAATAGATCATCAGGCCGCAGTGGCTGGTCATGAGATGCGTGCAGATCTTGGCAACTGGATGAAATGATGTCTTTGGTGCGGTGTTCAGGAACAAGGCGAAAATGCCAAAGAACAAGTCAAAGAATCTGGTCATTCCATTGAATACTTGAAGGATCAGTGGAGGCTCCAGAAGGCCTCACAGCTCTCAGTTTGTTTACGTACGTTCTTGACCTGATTTTGGATCATTCCATGTGACGAGCATGTTTCAGATGCCCCACAATGCCTCAAGAAGCAACTTGATACTGTGATTTTACTGCAGTCTGATCTGGATTCCACTAAACAAGCACTGCAAGCGGCTCAAAACATGATTGAGAATAACTCTAAAGGCATTGGTGATGAAGCACTAAAAGCTCTGCAAGGGTTGGAGCAAGCCCACGAGCACCTCATGGACAAGGTTGATACACTCTACGCTTCCCTGAATGTGCACGACCAGTTCCCTGAACTTCAAGGTGTCAATTTCGACTTTGTTCACTTTCTTATTTTAGCTTGAGACCTCAAGATCAACATTTGAAAGCATGCCATAGTGTCTTTCTTTGAATGGGACAGGCTAGACCAGGCAGTTGGTGGTGGTCAGAAGCCTCTTGGTAAATAAATTGTCCTATTAATTTTCATCCAGAACTAATTTGAGTTAGGTACAAAGCTTCACCAAGATACCCACAAAGCCATTGCTAGGCATCAACCCGCTTTATTGAGCACCATCCATAAATTCAACTCGTACTGTGAGCACCTGGAGACCCTCTATGATCATCAGTGGGCATTACCTCTCCCACAACCCCTTTCAACCAAGCTTGCAGAACTTCGTGAAGATGACACGCTCATGGAAGATGTATGGATCACACCATCCTCAAGACAGGTGCCTCACTGGATGGAGGACCAAGATGTTTGTCATGGGATCCGAGGCATGCACAAGTTGGAAAGGTGTTTGGAAGAGCAACGATGCCTCAGCATGGAAGCTGACAATTTATGTCGCTGGTATGGGAAGGAGCTTGCTGCTGTGGAACTCTCGTTGTGCATTCCTGACAGTGAGCATGTGTTTTTGTTTCTGTGCATGTCTGAGACAGTACCCAGATGAACTGTTTGTGCTACCACTTCAGCAGTGCCGCAAGCACATTCTTACCCTCGAGCCTCGATGGAGTGGTCCGCTTGCCTCAGCAGCATGCTTCAAGAGTCATCACAAAGAAGCCTTGTCATTATTAAGCCCTTGACTAACCACTAGGCAATGCACCTAATAATCAACCTACAGAACAACACAAACAGAGCGACAAGAGTACAAGGCAGAACTGGCCAAGTACTATAGTGAGCGAGACGTGGGTTTAACCACAAGTTCAAGAGTAAAGACTAGAATTCCAAAACTAGGTTACATTAGGTAAGCGACTAACTATATATACTGGACTGCTTGAGGGCAGGCGTGGGATATAGAATGTACTAGAAGGTTATGTAATGTGATGTCATGGTGACATCATAGTCTGGACTATTAGGGTGAAGGGGAATCTAAGATAAACGGTGAAATAAGCGATGAAAGATGCAATCGGGGTGAATCGCCGATGCATGTGAAACGGTACTTAAATAGAAGTGCAAGGGGAAAGAGATCTGGGTAACGGGGGAAATGAAACAAGATCTGGATCTGGGATCTAAGATCAGGATTTAGGAGAGACCATAATGAGAGGTCAATGATAACAGTTTGAGGGGAAATGAATAAGGGAGTGAAGTCAGATCTAGCCGAGATAAGATAAGATAAATGAGAGACGAATGAGAGGAGAAACAGAGAGGGGAAATGGAGCTATAAATAGACTGTGGCAGTGAAGAGTTAGCTAAGGGTGCCATGACCTAGCTAAGGTAGCGGTCGGATATCGGATAGAACCTGTGAATAGGGGTGAAATCTTACAGTCATTGGCTGCCCATCTTTCTTGTGGAACACCTCAATTATCACTATCATGGGTGGACACAGTCACCATAGAAGCCACTGTTCCTGTAGCAGAGGAAGAACCGGATGAAATGGACATTACAGATGATCCTCCGAACATATCCAATCACTCCAACGAGGCAAATCCTACTTTTGCCGACTATCTTTCAGATGATGCCTCACTATCTCAGACTTTTGCAGTCACCGATGAACTTGATGATCCTGTTATATGCCCATGTGTGCGAATCGTCTGGGAATACCTGGCTATAAGTCACTTAGATATCCTCCTTGGTGTCTTTCTCACAGAAAACCAGAACATGATAGTCGACAAAATTGCCATCCTGATCCATGACAACAGAGACATCTTTCAAGGACATGAGGAGCAAGTATGTCCTCCTCGAGAAGTATTTCCACGTTTGGTCTTCAATGCTGATGACCTCAAGATTCTCCAATCACCAACAACATGTCTGAATGACACATGCATCAACGGATGCATTCCGCTTCTGTTCTCATCAATCCAGCCCGCAGATGCTCATCGCTTTGCTGTCTTTTCGACCCACGATTTAATTCGCATTCGATACAATGCAAATGATGACGGTTTGTGGCGTGCAATGAAGCATACTCACTTCTGGTCAAAGGACGTCTGGATTATTCCAATTCACTGTACAGATCCTGTTGGCCACTGGGTGCTCTGTGTCGCCCATCTGACACCTTGCGAGCTACTCCTTTTTGATAGCTTTGGAAAATGTCATGGCTAGCGCTCTAATGTACAGGTATTTTGGTTTTCTTTGTATCCAATTTCCAGCTAACAAACTCAGGAAATTCTGAAACCTGTTACTCGGCTTAAGCAAATTGCCCACCAACACGGTCATGAAATGCACACGGGCACGGCGCCGGAGTAGATTGCATGCCCTGTTGTTGTAAGAGAAGTGTGTACTGGTTGTTACATACTGATTGTCATCGTCCTGCAGATCAACCCTCTGCAAATGAATGGATATGACTGTGGAGTCTGGGTGCTTGCTGCCGTTGCTGCCACCATCCAAGGTTGCCATGTCACGAGCCTGCATGAAAAGGATATGCCAGTGTTCCGCCGCTACATTTATGTGAGTGTGCTATCTATTGCACCTACTGCCACCTGTAGAAAGTGGGAACTGGCTGCAGTTCCACTCTTAGCTGGTAATACACTCCCGAGCAATGTATGCATGTAGAATTTTCTACCCACTGTAAATCCTGGTGGCAGCCCATTTAGTGAAGGGTGGGAAATACTTAGTAACTGCAAGAGATCTGGCTCTGTCTGTGGTACAGTGCCTCGTTGGACCTCCTAGCACAGCCACTCATTCAACATCAATCTCCCTTCGATGACAACTCAAGCTCCATGCAACTCTCGAATTTTTACTTCCTTGACCAAACTGAATCAGGAAGAATTGTCGCTGACTATAAAAGATGATCAGGAGAGCTCCCAAAAGACCACCTCGCAACCTCTTCCGCCTCTGGGCCTCTGTTTGCTTTCCTCTTCCATTCCTCTGGGGGCTCCTCTGATTCATTTCGCCACTCAGTAAGCTTTCTGGTGTTGTGTATTGATCAACTTATTGCTTTCCCAGAAATGTGGTCAGATTTTGCTCAGGATGAGTACATCATGAAGCAAATTGGTGGCAGTCGGTGCAGTCCCAGTCCTGTTATTCAGACACCTACAAGACTGTGTACCAGAATTAAGACCACTTCTCGGGACACCGGTCTTGTCTAGGAAGCCCAAGGCCGCCGTGCAATGATGGGTAATGATTCCATTGCTAATGTGACTGAGCCTACCACTACACCGACGGACTCTCAGCCCTATGCACTTCGTCCGCCTCATTCACCTCTGAATATCTCATCTGCTTTGTCTGCTCTCGTCATTCCAGCATGCAGTCATTGTACTTGAGATGCGCACCAGCCTTCTCTGCCCTATTGTTCCAATGCGATGCCTAACACGGTTTGCATGCCTTCCTTATCAGCCTTCGACGAGCCATCCTTCACGTTTCCTCAGGAATTCCATTCGACTTCGCCCCTTTCTCCTCGAGCCCCTCCTGACCAGAGCCTGGGACCTCAGGAGTTGTTGGCGTCATGCCAACCTGCCATGCCACCTCTGCATCATCCTTCTTTACCCCCAACAACTGGTCCCTGTTCTCTGCGAGCATCAGGTTTGCAGATAGGCTCCCATGGCTCCAACGTTGTTATGGAATCGCATGCCGCTCCAAGAGCATCCTCTGTCGGTCTGCCTGCCTTGGACTGGTGTTCTCAGGAGAGATTTACATCGCATGGGCTGAGCATACCAATCCCTCTGCATCATCCTTCTCTACCTCTGCAAGCTGGTCCTCATTCACCATCTGGTCCATCTCTACAAGTGGCATCGGATTCACCCTGTGCTATCGAAGATGTTGATCCAGCACCTTCTTTGGAATCAAGTGATCAATTTTTTGCCGATCCCGATCTATCTACTGATCGACTAGCCCCTTCGTCAGAGACATTGCTTCCAACCACTCCCATGAATGGTCGAAGGTCTAATCAAGTTCTCCAACTGCTTCAAAGAGGGTATGATGAACTGGAAGGTATCCTTGAGAAGGTGGCCAAAGAAACTGCAATGACAACTCAGCAAGTCACTGAGGCATGGCATCGGGATTGGGGACGAATTATCAATGGCCCCAATTATTGGAATAGGTATCAGGGGTACTGGAAAGCCAATGAGGCTGCTGAACATGACAGAGCGGGCGTTGCGCTTGATGAGCCAGGTATGTTCACAGCTTTGCAACGTTTCAGTGGATACTTATGAAGTCATAAAGCGATGCCAAGTCTAATGAGTTGCTTGTTACGACGGCCGGGAGGCTATCATAATAGGACCTTCACTAAACAAGGATGTCGCTTAGGGGCGACGACGCAGTTAGCACTTAGGGGATTCCTTAGTACGGGGGACAAGGAGTCACAGGTGAGGTGACGACGCAGTAGTGCTCAAGGGCTTTCCTTTAGCACGGAGCAAGATGTTGCTGGTAAGGCGACAACGCAGGGATTCGACTAGGGTTTGTAAGATTTCGCCCCTATCTCCAGGTCTTACCCGTTATTCGATCGTTACCTTAGCTAAGTCATGGCACCCTTAGCTAACTCTTCACCGCCATAGCCTATTTATGCCTCTATTTCCCTTCCCACTGTCGTTACTCGTCACTCATCGGCTAGTCCCGATATCACACTCCTTCGCCCTATACCCATTTCTCCCTCATGCCTTCCTTTCATTCCTCTATGTTTCCCTCTTGTCTCCTTTTGTTTCCCCTTCGGACCGTCATCGCTGACCTCTCTTTATGGTCATCTCCTAAATCCCGATCTTAGATCCGCGATCCAGATCTCGATTCATTTCCCCCTACATCCAGATCTCTTTCCCCTTGCCCTTCTATTTATGTACCATTTCACATGCATCGGCGATCTACCCCGATTGCATCTTTCCTCTTCTGTTTCGCCTTTATTTAGATTCCCCCTTCGCCCTACGTTCCAGAGCTATGATGTCACTATGACATCACATTAGGTAATACTTCTAGCACATTCTATGGGCCTGCCCTTAACTAGTGGTAGTCCATATATAAGCCGGTAGTTTACTTGTTGTAGCCTAGTTTTGGAATTCTCACCGTTTCCTCTTGAACTCGTGGTTAGACCCACACCTTGCTCTGCTTAGTACTTGGCTTGTTCTGCCTTGTACCTTCTTTGCTGCTTTTGTGTTGTTCGTTGCTTGATCATTAGGTGCATTGCCTTTTGGTTAGTCAAGGGCTTAACAGGGTTGTACCCGTAGGCCAACAAGGTTCCTTTATGAAGGAAGTACAAGGAGCGGTCACTTAATAGTAGACCGGAGACTTAGGACGACGAGTAAAGGAGAAAGGCTTGGATTGCCTTAGTGCAGATCGAGATACAAGGGTAAATCGAAGGAGGTCTAAGCTAAGGAATCGTAGCATAAAAAGAGAGGTTTATATACCCCTGGATACGCGCACAGGCCAGGTGCGGAATACCTCGGGATCGGGATAAACCGTGGGATAACATGTATAGAGCTGGGAGAAGTGTGTATCCTGTGTTTCGTAATAAATTGGATCAAAGAAGGAAGAGAAGTTAGGACACGTGCATGGAGCATGTGAAACACGTGTCCGACTATCGTGAAAACATTCAACAAGGGCGTGAGACAAGTGGAAGATACCTCCGGTATGGAATAGGTGGAAGCCAGAGGCGGAGAAAGGGAAAGAAGTCCAATGGGCGGGCAAGGGTACGAAGGATGCGTACACCAGGCGCTGGTAGTACAAGAAGACTGAGTAACCGTAGCAAATGTAGAAAAGAAAGAAAAGGAATTGAGAGTCGTAACATCGCTGATATAAAAAGTTTGTTGAGGATCAAGGTGATGCCTGGGAGGAGACCCTTGATGTTTTCGGGCTCGCAGAGGTTACCAAGACATCAGAGCATTCTCTGGCACAGCGTGCACATGTGTTCCATGGCATTCATTGGAAGGTTTGTGGTATCATGAGTTTTTTTTTTCCTCATCAATCCTTGCTCAGTTTTATCGCAGATGGACTCTGCAGCTGCAAGGTATGGCTTTGAGGGTGCCATGGTTATGTGTGGAAAAATCGTCAATGAAGATGGTGCGTTTGGTTACGTGCACATAACACAAGGAGCTGTTGGTGTAAGTAACTCACAGACTCCTTGCAATAACATGGTAACATCATCTTTAGTTCTGGGAGTCTTGTTGCAAAGGGGACGAAGACAAGATAATTGGCCATTTCAAGTCACATGTGTAGTAGGTCCTGAACGCTTATCCGAAACAATTTCAGCTTAGATCTATGTAGTAATTTAGCATCTTTGGAGTTGGTTACTGAAGATTTCCGTAACAAGGACAGTGATGACAGGGTTACTCAGGCCCACCAGGGTCACACACTCTCATCTCCAAAAACGACTGTGTGACCCACCAAGGCAGACCTCTTTACGGATGCCAAAATCTTGTCAGATGACTACTCCAATCACATGACGACTTTGAAGAAGTATCTCAGGAACGCATTTGGTGAGTACATTGTTAGGTCTGATTGAATGAGTAATTGACGGTTACTTATAGAAATGGCTGGTCCAGGCACAGATGTGTCAAAATCAAAGTCAAAGAATTTTCCTTGGAAGATGTTACTCTCCCTTTTGGCAACTGCTGGCCTTGTCATGGAGGGCTACTGTTATAATATGAACATTTTCAAACTTTTTTCGGACTTCAACTTTTCTCTTTTCCAGTCACGTGATCAGTGCACGTGACCATGGGAACCAGCATATGACCAGGTCTAGAACCAATGACGTCATACCGCATGGTACCTGCACCCTTTTAATTTCCGCTCTTCTCACACTGCCTCTTTAATCTCCGTTTCTTCCTTTCCTGTGCCTAGCTAATCCACTTAGTCTATTTATGGTAGTTTCTCTCACGCATAGCATGGTCTGTGCACGCGCCTGTAATATATATAAGGTAAACACTTGCAACTGGAATTCCCAGTCTAATCCACTTTGTTGTTTGCTCTACTGGTCATTGCCTGAGGGACTTGTTCTCTCTTGTAGGCCTGCATCAACAGGAAGTGACTACCTTCCTCCTCTTCATCTCCCGCACCTCATCTCTTTTATCGCCAGGACTTGTGTAGCCTGCGAGATAGCTCGAGCCTTGTGGATTTTGTCGTTTGCGATAAGGTCATAACACTTGGATTAGACTATCATACACAACGCTTGGATCCCAGAGCTAAGGGACGCCCACCAGAGCTTTCTGTGACTTTTCATTTCGTTACACCCGTGCCTTTAGGGTGTGTCTTAGCTGGCAATGCTTTTGTCGTGTTAGTATAGTAACTTTCGAAGTCCCTCTTGTGAGGTGATAGCGCGCGTGGGTCGAGCCACGTTTGCATAGGGTGACGCCGGATCACAGCCGTCGTGCTGCCGGTGGCTGAGCCAGTAGTTCTCGTTTAGAAACATCTCTCGTAGTAGTTTTACATAACCCTGCCGAAGAAGACGCCGGTTTCACTTCCCGATCTCATCATCCGACCTCGCGTAGTCTCCCCAGAGTGTGGACATAGTCTGCACAGTAAGGAGGTGAAAGAAAACCACACTGGATCCCAACGACCACGAACCTGTTGATTGGATACAAGACGAAAATCCCCAACTTCCCACCCTACTAGCCGCCATCGTTCCTCTCCCTCGTACTTGCAACCGAAAAGTTTACCAACGCTGTCTCGACCATCTTTGGGTCGCACACCACTTCCCCGTCTTTGACTTTGAAGGAAGACATTACTTCTACGACCACTTCTGACCCTATCTCCGCCCCAAATCTGTCCTTAAAAAAGTAGTCAAATATGTTGGAGCTGGATTTAGACGACCTCGTAAGGCGTCTCGCCGATCTAAATCTAGAAAATGAAAAGAATAACGTCACGAAGAAGATCGCCGATCCCGAAAAGTGGGACAGTGATAGAGGAACTTGGAGGCTGTGGTGGGTTCGAATGCGTTTATGGGTAGAAGCACAAAAATGGAAGACTGACAAGCTTCACACAGTCACTGTTCTTTCCCGGTTCGAAAAGAAAGCTGAGGGCTTTGCCCAAATAACCTTAGAAAGATATCTCAACCAGGAAGACGAGAACACGGTGGACGCTAATGGAACCGTCACCAGCAAAAGAGGCGACTCGGCTTGGCCTTCGTGGGGTGTCCTCCAAGACAAGATCAAACTTTACTTCCGCATCGATATCCTTTCCCATGAATCCCTCCGAAAACTAGAAGGCCTGCGGCAGAACGGGCATCCCATCGATCTCTTCCTACAAAGGTTTGAGGTCTTGAAACGAGAATCCGACATAGAGGATTACCACGCAGTCACCCTGTTGAAGAAGGTGGTTGACTATCGCGTGTACGAAAGAGCTCGGCTTAATCGGCCGACAGGAGAATGGGACTACGATGATCTGGTTAGCGTTTACCGCTCTATTGGCAGAGCCTACAAACAAATTGCGGTCGAAAGAGGTCCCCCCTCCAATTCTTGTTTCCCTTCATGCCCACAAATCCGATATCCTGTGCCTTCCAATCCTCCCACTCAATCTTCCCGTCCGCAGTTCACTCCGTACGGCATTCAACCGGGCCGAGGGGCCCCAATGGAGATAGGCGTGCAGCAGGCTGCACCTGCTCCCACGAATGACACGAGGACTTGTTTCCTTTGTGGAAAGCCGGGCCATATCAAGCCCAATTGCCCCTCAAACCCCAACCATCGTCCTTTCTGTCTGCCCCAGCAGCGTCAGCAATGGGTATGGGACTATAACACCAGTCAATATGTAATGACCCCCGGTGTTTACGCCCAATCACAAGTAGCCAACCATTATCCAGGACGACCCCTTCCCTCTCCACTGGTATCGGCAGCTGCAGTTACAAATGCCGAACAAAGTTTTGTCTTGGAAGAAGCCGAGGCATATTACAGAGACAAGTTTGAAACCGAAGCCAAGCAGCGTGCGGCTGAGGCTTTAAAAGGAAACAGCACGTGAATGATGAGGGTGTTCATGTGCCTGGACAAACTACTTTTTCTTCTTCTTTTACTTCTTGTTCTGAGTTCGATTTTCCCTTTTCCGATTTGTCGGCTGTACTACGTTGTATTTCTTGTTCCTCCGTTAGGGTGTCTCAACTGAGCGCGGCACTGGAGTTTAATAATAGTGTGCTTAATTCCCTGACAAAACAACAAAAAATTAGTTCTATTTATAAATCCCTCAAGGTCACGATGCACCGTACATCGACTTTGTCATTCGGCAGAGAGTTCTCACTTGAGACAGTCATAAGATGTATGCAGAATGGCCAGTGGGAAGCCTTCAGGTTCAAAGCTCTCTTGGACTCAGGAGCTTCCCACACTTTCATCGATCATGACTACATTCGCCGTCACGGCATTCCTTTCTATACTCTCGAAAACCCTATAAAAATACACAACGCAGACGGCTCTGAAGGAGCCATTGGACAAATACGTCATGCGGTCACTTTAGTTGTAGAAATAGCCGGACACTTCGAGACCATTGATGCCTACATTTCTAAAATTGGGACACATCGTATGATTATCGGGTATTATTGGCTTTACCGCCACAACCCTGTCATTGATTGGACCCTTCAAACTATTTTTTTTCCACGTTGCACCCAATACTGTAAAATTATGGAGCTCGGACCCCTGATTCACGGGTGTTCTCCCGCTTCATTACGTACTATAGAAGAAGGTCTCAAGGAACAGGTTCCGGAGACGTACCACGAGTTCTTGGATGTGTTTTCGGAGAAAGAGTCCGAGTGCATGCCTATTCAAAAGCCTTGGAATCATGCCATAGATCTCAAGCTGGACTTTGTTCCGAAAAAGGGTCGAGTAATTCCCCTATTGGACATTGAAATGGACGAAGTTTGCACGTTTATCGACAAAGAACTCAAGAAGGGATATATCAAACCCTCCAAATCTCCGCAAACCTCTCCTGTTTTCTTTATTCCCAAAAAAGATGGTAAAAAACGAATGGTTATGGACTACCGTTATTTAAACGAGGGTACCATTAAAAACTCCTATCCTCTTCCTCTAATTCCACAGTTAATTGATCGGCTCAAGGATGCCGATATGTTTACAGCCCTAGATCTCCGATGGGGCTATAACAATGTACGGATCAAGGAAGGAGATGAATGGAAGGGCGCTTTCATTATGCCCATTGGCACCTATGAACCAATGGTCATGTATTTCGGGATGACCAACTCACCCCCCACTTTTCAGCAGATGATGAACAATATATTTAACGACATGTATGCGGTAGTAATTATTTACATTGACAACTGTATGATATTTACATCGAAGAAGACCAAGGAGGAGCACGAGGAGGTCATAAAGGAGGTTCTGCATCGTTTACACGATAATGACCTCTACGTAAAACCCTCTAAGTGCTTCTTCTCCAAGGAACAAGTGGACTTTTTGGGTATGGTCGTATCTAAAAAGGGGGTGGAAATGCAGGAAAAGAAAGTCACTGGAGTTATGGACTGGCCGGTTCCTACTCGGCTCAAACAGCTCCAAGGATTCCTCGGACTATGTAATTATTATAGGCATTTCATTTCGGGTTTTGCCGAGGTTGCACGTCCCCTGAACGATCTTACCAAGAAAGACGTTCCGTTCGCGTGGGGCCCCAGCCAACAAGCGGCATTCGATGCCCTCAAGAAAAAGTTTACCACCGCACCCCTTCTCGCTTATCCCAACCGCGATCAGGATATTCAGGTAGAAACAGACGCCTCAGATATTGCTATGGGAGCTGTGCTCTCCACTCTATGCGATGACGGTAACTGGAGGCCTATCGCCTTCATTTCTCATTCCTTTGATAGCGCTGAACGTAATTATCCTATCTATGACAAGGAATTGTTAGCAGTAATTCGGGCGCTGGAAGAGTGGCGCCACTATCTCATTGGTCGCGAACGGTTCGAAATCTGGACGGACCATAAAAACCTCAAGTATTGGAAGAAACCACAGACTCTTAGTGGTCGGCAGGCCCGATGGCATGCGGTGTTACAAGAGTTTAATTATGTTTTTGTTTACAAGCCTGGTGCATCTAATGGTCGGGCCGATGCGCTCTCTCATCGCCCAGACCATGGGGAGGCTGTGCAGGATCATAACGCCAATATCACGGTCCTACCTCCTTCTGTTTTCATTAATTCGGTTGCACTCTCTTCGGACTTTTATTCGGAGTTGGAATCTGAGTCTGCCTCCTTGGGGGTGGACGCGGTGAACGACTTCCTTTTCGATTCTACTATGAACATTTTAAAAAATAACAAAAACAAAGTTTTCGTTCCCCCTTCCTTACGTGCTCGTCTTCTTACCCTATGCCACGACTCTCCCATCTCTGGACATGGTGGCCACGCCAAGACCATTCATACTCTTACATGTTACTTCTCGTGGCCTGGTGTCACTAAAGACGTTAAAACTTATGTAGATAGCTGCCAAGTGTGCGCCCTCACGAAGGGTAAGCAAAAGGCACCGGCAGGAAAAATTATGCCCCTTCCTGCTGCAAAGCGTCCATGGGAAGATCTCTCTGTAGATTTCATCACGGGTTTACCCGAATCATGTTCTTTTACCGCCATTTGTGTCGTTGTTGATCATTTTTTCAAAGAAGTGGTCTTTATTCCCACTACGAACACTTGCTCTTCTGCGGACTTAGCCGCACTTTTTAGGGACCATGTTTGGTGTATACACGGACTCCTCTCCTCTCTCGTTTCAGATCGTGGACCCCAGTTTGTATCTGCTTTCACCCAGGAGCTGTGCAAACTCCTTGGAATTCATCAGAAAATCTCTACGGCATATCATCCCCAAACTGATGGACAAACCGAGTGCGTTAATCGAGATCTTGAACAATATCTCCACGCTTACGTAGGAAAGAAGCAGCACGACTGGGCGGATTGGTTGAAAATGGCACAATTCTCCCATAACAATACCGTCACTACTGCCACTGGTGATATTCCTTTCAACATCACTCGCAATTACGCCCCTCGCATGGGCTTTGAAGGAAAATTATTGGGCTTTGCGGGAGAAGTAAGCCATTCTCACAAGGAGATAGAAGCGGCTTTAGAAGAGTCATGCAATAAAATGATTGCCGCTTCGGATAAGAGATGTTCAGAAGCACCGGAATACTCCGTTGGTCAGCAGGTCTGGCTATCCACTGATAAATTAAACCTCCCATATACGGCAAAAAAGCTTACACAAAAATGGATTGGACCTTATGCCATCTCCACCGTCCTTCCTAATGCCGTCACCCTTAAACTTCCCCATACCGTGCGAATTCATCCCACAGTTAATATCTCTCGCATAAAACCTTATCGGGAAACCTTACCTGGACAACCCAAAGTCCGTCCCGACGCAATTGAGGTAGATCAAGAAGGGGAAGAACAATTCGAGGTAGAATTTATTGCCGCTTCACGTCTGAAGAACAGGAAATTGGAATACTTGGTACATTGGAGAGGATATGATGAGACCGATCGTACCTGGGAATCGGCCGACATCATCAATACAGCCCCTTTGGTAGTTGCCGATTTTCACTGGAAGAATCCATCCGCTCCCTGCAAGCTCCGCGGGCTTACCATTTTCTCGTTCGCTTCTCTATTTACTTCTTTCGAGAACTTCACCGAAACCCTTCCTTCCACGACTCGCCTGGAATTTGAGTCTTAAAAAGGGGGTAGTGTTATAATATGAACATTTTCAAACTTTTTTCGGACTTCAACTTTTCTCTTTTCCAGTCACGTGATCAGTGCACGTGACCATGGGAACCAGCATATGACCAGGTCTAGAACCAATGACGTCATACCGCATGGTACCTGCACCCTTTTAATTTCTGCTCTTCTCACACTGCCTCTTTAATCTCCGTTTCTTCCTTTCCCATGCCTAGCTAATCCACTTAGTCTATTTATGGTAGTTTCTCTCACACATAGCATGGTCTGTGCGCGTGCCTGTAATATATATAAGGTAGACACTTGCAACTGGAATTCCCAGTCTAATCCACTTTGTTGTTTGCTCTACTGGTCATTGCCTGAGGGACTTGTTCTCTCTTGTAGGCCTGCATCAACAGGAAGTGACTACCTTCCTCCTCTTCATCTCCCACACCTCATCTCTTTTATCGCCAGGACTTGTGTAGCCTGCGAGATAGCTCGAGCCTTGTGGATTTTGTCGTTCACAATAAGGTCATAACAGCTACCTGTTTGACACTCTGATGCCGGGCGAGTGTCGCACCAGTTGAACCAAAGGAATCAGTGATCTCAAGCTCTCAGAAATAAAGCTACTCATCTGTGCATTTCAAGCTGGTACTCTGGTCGTCAAATGTGTCAAGGGTGTGCGAGAAACTGGTCAGTAGTAGCAAACCTGTGCTGCTCCTTATGGTTTTCTGACGCTTCCTAGCCAACCTACTAGGTAACATATCTCCAGTCATTATCAAAGAAGCTCCCCCGTCGTTGTTGAATCAGCCTCAAGGCCGGTGTATGTTCGCTAATGGCCAATCGGACCTCAAGGGTCCCAAGTGAGTCGCTGCTGACCCCACCACACCAGTCAAGCCTTCTGGTGTCCAACAGGGAGCCAGTCTGGACTCAGAGAGCTTATGTGAAAAGCCTGTAGTGCAGCCAAAGAAGAGGCGTGTTGATTTGGTGGCTCCCCCATCAAATTTGAGACGCACAGCTGACAATATGTCCGGTACATCCGCAGTCAAGGAACATTCTTCCAAGAGTGAACCTCACAAAAGGAGGGTGTTTAAGGAACCCACCACTTGAGCAGCGAAGAAACAGAAGCGCGGTAAAAGCGTCAAACATAGTAGACACAGGAATTCGCTAGGTGCAGCAATGACTGTGCTTTCTTCCGATGGCGTCGATTCAGCTACAGGTACATACCTTCTTCATCTTTCTTTGCACATTCACACCTTTGTTTCAGGTGACACCAAACTGGGTGAGGAACTTCAGAAACCGGATGTGTACATATTATACTTTTTTCATCCAAGTTCACCTTTGATGACGATATACAGCACACCCAAAGCCCAGACTAGTTAGGAAAAGGGTCATTTCGGATGATGATGATTCAAGTTTATTCAGGAGTATCTCAGCTCTACAGGGCGAAGTGACTGGAACTGCTGAGCTGGGCAGCATCACGCTGGGTTCACCATCTTCGAGGTGTTCACTTCCCTCCAGCCTTGCCACTGAGGCTGCCATGAACATTGCACTGACCCCACCACCTGTATCCTGGCTACCTCCAGCAGCACATGCACCCCCCCCACCTCCCTCTCTGCTGACAGTGTTTTCTGCGCTTCTTGCACCTCCTATACTTCTTACACCTGCACCTCCTGTATTATGTGCGCCTCCCGCACAACCTGCATGTCCCCCAGTGCCTCCATGACTCCTGCAATCAGATCTGGATTTAGATGGTAATCATCGGCTTCCAACTCAATCCCACCATCACACGCATTCTGTCTACTATTTGATGATTGAGAATGCCAGAACTCAACCAGGTCAATACCCCCATACTGTGGGACCGATATTCGACCCTCATCACCCAGCGGGCCACCCTGACTCTCAGGACCCATATGGTCTCCCTTCAATTTGTGGAACCTCGAATAATATGCAGTGGTACCAAGCTTCTTGTGATGACTATGCGAACTTTGATTCCCTTCCAAGACTCCCCCCACCTCAGATGGATTAAAATAGAGCGCTTCCTGCGGCAGACCCTGCGACTTCCATAATAGATCCTCATTAACAGATTTCGCGTGTGGTCTTCTGCCAACTGTATATATAGCATGGAAAACTCCGATACATTTTGGGCAGAAATACACCACTAGACAGAAGTAGTATACGAAGGTATTACTAGACTCAGCAGCTGGTTTCTCCTTGACCAGCAGCTTTTATCCAAGGTCAATGTCTGAGTCAGACGACTCGAACTCCTCAGTGTGATGAAACGACAAGGAAAACTGACATTCCTTCAGCCAGTGTTCAATACCTGCCAGAAGCGGCTCTGATGGGTCTTCGCGGTTCGCAATTGAGCGCACCATTGTACTCTGAACGAGCTCCCTGGTCAAGTGACCAGCTGAGAGCAATGTCTGCAAGATTTTGGACCACTGATTTTTTCCATCATTCAGGTTAAGAAGGTCCGAGCATCAATAGTCTACTCACCACAATCTGAATGCTCTTTCAATGTGATGATCATATTTGTATGAATGCAGTATCCTTTAGCAACACGGTCACAAATTGTGCTAGCCAAGTGACAGGCCATCACTAAAGTACTCATCAACTCAAGCATATCCCCTAATTAAATCATCAGTAGGCTATTATATGTACCCTTGCACATGGAACATGCTGCTTATGCACCGAAATTGGATACTGTTTGATGTGCTTGTGGTCCAACATGATCTAGTGATGGAGCGTTAGGCTCGTGGTGGGATATCACAGTCATAGTGTGAGATGGGGAGGGCACCAATTTGTCTTGAACGTCAAGACTGGACATTGAGAATGACGGAGTGAGGGGTGATCAAAGACAGGTTAAATAAGTGGCATGCTGATTTTGAAGCAAGCATAGGAAAGGCTGACCAATGTAATTGTGTTTCTTCTATGGTTGCCGTTTGGGAGTTCTTTGAAACCTCCCGGGCCTCCAAGTCAGTGCCAGAGTAACCCCGATCTAGATTGAGATAGTACTTCTTCAGATGATCCTTGACACCCACCCATAAGTGCATAGTTGCCATAACCCTTATATAAGCAAAAATGAAACACACATTGACTGACTAGATATGTGGCAGTCAGACATGGCATCGAGTAACATCCCTCCCAACTTTCGGATCAATGACTGGCTGACACCATTTGTATGAAGTTGTGTCAGCCGATCATTCATTGGAAAGTTAATTGTACCTGAGGACAATTGAAGTAATGTCAGCCAACACCACCACATTTACATGTCCACGTAGACAGGAGTGTCGGCCGATGGCCCTTGCCTCAGTGGGCAGCCAATGCCACATGCATGTATGTTTGTGGAAATGGTGTCAGCCAACTGCTGACTGGAATCTCGACTGATGTTTACATATCCATGTGGACATGGTGTCGGCCGACCATACTTCAGTTGTTGAGCAGTCGAGGTTCCTGTCAGTGGTCGGCTGACACCATATCTACAAACATACGGGTGAACGATGTGTGGTGCAAAGGATACCCCATCGGCCGATGCCATGTCTACATGGATAGGTAAGCATGGTGTCGGCCGATGGCCCTTTTCTCAGTGGTCAGCCAACACCACATTCACATATGTTTGTGGAAATGGTGTTGGCCAACCACTGAGGAAAGGGCCATCGGCCAACACCAT
>QFEM01002363.1:0-10186 GCA_003316205.1 Boletus bicolor
GACCATAAAGAGAGGTCAGCGATGGACGGTCCGAAGGGGAAACAAGAAGGAAACAAGGGAGACGAAAGGGGAAACATAGAGGAATAAGGGGAAGGCATAGGGGGGAATGGGTATAGGGCAAGGAGTGTGGTATCGGGGCTTGCCGATGGGTAACACGTAACGACAGTGGGAAGGGAAACGTAACCATAAATAGACTGTGGCGGTGAAGAGTTAGCTAAGGGTGCCATGACTTAGCTAAGGGTTGCGATCGAATAACGGATGAGACCTGGAGATAGGGGTGAAATCTTACACGTCAGTTCTGAGCCGTTCAAATCCTAATTCCTTCATGGAAGCGTCAAGCATGCGCCACCATGTAATACCAGCTTGTTTAAGACCGTATATGGCACGTAGGAGTTTGAGTACTTTGCCTTTTAGATTAGAGGGGGCATACTCTTCTGGAAACTCCATGTAGAGTTCTTCTTCCAGAATGCCATATAAATAGGCAGATCAGACATCAAGTCCTGAGAGGTGCCAGCCATTAATGGTGGCTAGGGCGAACATACATCGCACCATTTCAAATCACACAACAGGCGAGAATACCTGGTCATAATCTAATCCTTTGACCTGAGAGAAACCTTTCGCTACTAATCATGCATGTTTCTGGCCGTCAGACTTGACATCAAAGACCCATCAATTTTTGATAACCTTTCGATTACCAGGGCGATCGACTATTTCCCATACCTTTCATTGCTTAAGCATTTCAAGCTCAGTGTCACAGGCCTTCCACCATGCAGATTGTTCTGCTGCAGGTAATTTATTTATGTCCCAAAGGGACCATTCCCGATAATTGGGAGTATTGTTTGACTGCGTGAAAGGGATTGCGTGAGAACAGAGAAAGTTGATGAGAGCTTCTCCCCCTTTACTGGTGATCCGCTCAACATCGTCCTCAGAAGGTGTAGGCGATGGAGGTAGGCCGCCAGGGACAATAGGAGTGTCCGGTGCTTTTTCCTTCTCTTTTTCCTCACCGACTAATTTCTTCCATGTGGAAGCCTTTTCGATATCCTTGACCTGCTCTGTGGGATGGCAACGTTCGCCATAGATGTTTCCAGGTTGAGTAGGGGGGCAATGAATTTGCTCACGACAAGGAGGTAAAGCTGGAGGACCAGCAGGAGGTGGTCTAGGGGCATGAGGAGGTGTGACAGGAGGTGGTGGTGGAGAAAGGTCACGAACTGGTGTCTGAGATCGCTCAGGTTGCGAAAGTGGTGGGACCGGCACTGGGTCATCATCCTCTGACTCCAAAGGGTCTGAGGGGTGTTCCTCTGTAGAGTGTGGTTTTTTAGGGGCGTGACTGATCGGCTTATGAGGCTGAGCCCCTGAGCATCTGGGGAACAGATTCTCATCAAAAATGGCATAGGCGGATGTATGCAGAGAGTTATTTGGTCGCATGAACAAGTAGTTCTGCGAACTCCCAGCTGCTACGCCGATGTAAACCATTAGCTGCGATTTAGGTTGCATCTTGCCTTTTTGTGTCTCATGGAGAAGATGCACATAGGCACCGCATCTGAATACCCTAAGGTGTGAGACCAAAGGTTTCTCCCCCTTGAGTAGCTCATGGGGAGTATGCCATTGAAGTCGATTCATAGGCGTGAT
Organism: Boletus bicolor; assembly: GCA_003316205.1. Taxonomy (NCBI): domain Eukaryota; kingdom Fungi; phylum Basidiomycota; class Agaricomycetes; order Boletales; family Boletaceae; genus Boletus; species Boletus bicolor. Next base: position 1,630 of record QFEM01002363.1, read on the forward strand.
GTTATAAATGTGAGCTGTGTGTAAAATCGTGAACTCCCAGTAGGATTCGGGTAAACAAGCGTGAAGACACATTGATTGTGCCTTATCCATTAAAGTGTGAATTAATCACTCAGTGCGACTGTTTTGTTGGTGCGCGTATGAGGCGGACTGATGGATGTGAATGCCATTATCCCACAAGTAATCAACAAATGCCTTGGAGGTAAATTCTCCTCCGGCATTAGACTTGAAGCCCTTTATATTTGCGTTGTATTGTGTGCGGATGTATGAAAAGAATTGTTTAACAGCTTTTAAAGCCTGATCCTTGGAGCGCAAACATGTAACCCATGCCATAGAGGTATAATCGTCATAGAAGATGATGGCATATTTGTGTTTGTGATAGGACTCGGCCTCAAATGATTTAAGGTCTGAATGTATCAACTCAAATGGTGTGGTTGCCCTTCGCTCAGTATGAGGAAATGTCCTATTGGGTTGTTTGCCTAATTGGCATCCAGGGCAAATCTTATCATTTTTTGGTACTTCAACGTCCGGGAAGTCCTTTAAATGCTTTTGCGCAGCTTTGAGTACGTCCTTGGAAGGATGTCCCATGCAGCGATGTAGAAGATCATAATCCACAGAGGCCATTACTATTTTGGCATATGGATTGATGGAAGGTGCGCGGATCCAGAACATGGTATCGGCGCCATGAGAGTGGAAGGACAGTATAGTCCTTTTGGCACATTTGTCAATAAAATCGATGTGACTGGGGTAGGCCGCAATGGTGATGCAGCGATCCTTGAGCAGAGTGCCCATGGATATGAGCTTGAGGTTGCACTGGGGCATATACACCACCGGCAATAAATGCACTGGGTGACCTTCAAACTCGACAATGATGGTGCCTTCACCCTTGCCATTCGCAGTTTGCGAGAAACATGGCTGTTTGTACTCAGCATATTCAATAAAGTCCTGTAAATTGAAAGTAAAATGAGCCAAAGCTCCTGAATCGAGTAGCCAGGTATCTGGAGGCGGACCATGATGGTCATGTTTGCGTTCTTTGCCTTTACTCGAGGACTTATTACAGTCATCACACCGTGTGGAAGGGTAACAAGGTAGAATATTTCGTTCACTACCTACTACAGACAAACAAGTATATAACATGTTTTTCTGTGGCGAAGAGAATCGCACATCAGCATCTGAGCTGGCTAGGTGAGAATTAACTGACCATTGTTCAAAGGAGAACCCAAAATCTCCTGCATCTCCCAGGTACTCGTCATAGTACTCTTCCCTGAGAAAAACTGTGTCTTCGTCATCTATCTCCATCCAGGCCTTTTGGGCACTGTTGGAGAGATCCTCAAGGCGTTCCTCCAGAGGTATCTTACTTGGTCCGACGAGAGATGGATGGGTGATGTATTGATCAAGCTGTTTAAAGCCCGATTCGCCGTAGTTGGAGACTCCAAGACAATTAGCCAGATTGTCATGGAAGAATGGAGATATGCTATGTTCCCTTGAAGGGGTGATGAAAGTGCCGATGAGTGAGTCATCGATTGCAGGAGTAGCGAGGCAGGTGCTGATGTAGGCTGCTGGGGTACAGGGGCAAGGAGATGGCAGTTGGCCACTGGGTCCAGAGTGCGAACAGTTTCGCATGTGGGCGTCATGCCTAAGCGATGCACCAAAGAGATCGTGTTCTGCATACATATGTGGGAACGCGGGAGGACCATAGGACGTTGCACCAGGAGTGTGGGCGAGTTGGCAAGGGTCGATGGTGGTGGAGAAGGTAGGTTCGCTGGCAGGGGAGAGGATGTTGGTGGCTGAAAAGACGAAGGAGGCAGTGGCGGATTCGTCTGCAAGGTGAGCTTCCTTGCGTTGTTTCTGTTTATCCTGGCCAGCCTGAGAACACTTTCCGCACTTCTTCTTGTTCTTTCCCTGCTGGGCGTTGCTTTGGCCTTGCAATTGCTGCTGCTGTGAGCCACCCTGCTGCTGCTGTGAAAACTGGGGATCTCCCCCTTTCCACTTTACGGCGGAAACCTTGTGTGCTTGCGTGCTAGCGGCAGGCTATCCACGTCGAGACGAATGTTGCTGCCAAGCAGCGACGATGAGCTTCTCCAGCTCCATTACCGAAGTGGTTGCAGTCTTCTTGCTTTTCCCTTTGCCAGTTGCAGTATCTCCCAGAGACACCTGATTCATCATGGTTGATAGTATATCCGCGTACTGTGGAATCTTCGAGAGGACCAGCATCATCTGGATCTTCTGGTCGATCGGGTATTTCAACTCATCAAGTTGCACAAATTGGGCACAGATCTTGGAGAAGGCGGGAGCAGGGTGAGAGTTCTCCGGGATGGTAAGGTTGAGGAGAGTGCAAAACTCTGCGAAGGCTGATGCGATGGACAGAGTGGCGAAGTCAGCTTCAAGCCGATCATAGATCTGCTTGGAGTTTAGGTCATTTGGGTATCTAGATGCAATGTGGTGCTCCATCTTCAGGCAAATGAAGCCAGTGGCCTTGTCGTCCTTTTCATTCTAGGCCTCAATGGCACTAGAGTTGTCTGTGACAATGTTAACTCCTTCCTTATCCCAAACATGGTCAGAACATTCAGTTCGAAAGACAGTCCAGACTCCTTGAGAGCAAAGGAATGCATCCATGTTGACGCGCCACCATTGATAGTTGGTGCCATTGAGACGAGGAAGATCTTTGAAGGTGTTGGACATGATGAGGATAGAGGTTCTGTTGGGTTGAAAAGACGTCAGTACTGTACCATAATCTAAAGAAAATGGGGGCGAAGTAAATTGCTCATTTCTAAACGCTTTCAGAGTCCTGTCACCATAATGACATAGTCTCCCCCTGGAATATCCAGGTAACATTTTTACACCTGAGAGCACATAAAGCGCATCAGAGGTGGTCCAGCGTAAAAATGCATAGATGTGTCAACATTCAAACCCACTCAGCATAAAAACACGTCGACTCAGTAGGCATGGTTGCCATGCATATAGCACAGGTGGGGCTCATAACCTGTTGAAGTGGGCATGTAGTGGCAGAGCCATGTACAGCTTTACATACCTGGTGTTCCTGATTAAATGGAATGGGTGCTGGTTCAAGATTAAGATCAATTGTAACTCAGCACAGCTGAGTTTGTATCTAAATACAATGAGCATGTGAACTATTATACATATAAGTATTACTATGTTCAACATGTATCTTTCTTTCTTTTTAGCCATTCACAAATGATTTCCCCCATGCTGACATACATGAACTTATTGCCCTGGATATACTCCACCAACTCATCAAGGGAACATTTAAAGATCATCTGGTAGATTGGGTAGAGAAATATATTCTACTAACTTCAGGATTGACATGTCAAGCAGAGTGCATCATGGATGACATCGATAGACAGTATGTGTTATTACTCTACTTTTTGCTGTTATTCGTCACTAAATGTTCCACAATAGTGTTGCTGCTATAGCACCTTTTATGGGCCTCTGTCACTTTCCACAAGGCCAGGGGTTCAAACAGTGGACTGGTGATGATTCCAAGGCACTGATGAAGGTTTGTCCACCCCACTCATGGATTCATTTATTTCATTTTTCATAACAAAATCCATAAGGTTTATATTGCAGCAATCGAAGGTTATGTCCCAGATGACATTGTGTGCACTTTCCATGCCTTCATAGAATTCTATTATCTTGTCTGGCGGAACGTCATCACTGACTCTGCACTGAGCAGCATCAGTGATGCAACCCAACGCTTCTACCACTATTGGAAAGCTTTCAAGAGAACCAGTGTTGCTTCGACGTTTTCACTTTCCCGCCAGCATTCTATAAAGCATTACCCCAAACTAATCTGGCTCTTCAGCACACCAAATGGGCTCTGCTCATCAATAACAGAGAATAAGCATATCACTGCCATGAAGAAACCATACTGCTGGTCAAACAAGCACAAGGCACTTGGTCAAATTCTTGTTATCAACCAGCAACTTGACAAGCTCTCAGCCACACAGACCAACTTTGCCAGTCGTGGCATGCTCAATGGAACATGTCTATCAAGCACCCTCAATTTGATAGGTATGCAGTCTGTTAGATGTAAGCAACTCAACAGCTGATTTCTGACCATCAAAGCTCAAATGGCCCCGGCGGGCCCACCTACCACATCCATCAATAACCCTGGTACCACCCCCATAGATGGCACCACACAGGATGTTCCAAACCACCCCTCTGTGAGTATTGCTGGTGACAATAAGGATGGGGAAGCAGACCACAGCACAACCATCCTTGCAGCAGATATTGAGTTATCACAACATCAATGTATGTTCTTGCATATCATTTGTGGTATTGTTTTTACTGACACGACTATATAGAATCTAAACATGCTAGGACTGTGCATGCATTAGCCATAGAGCTTGCCATTCCCAACTTCATAATCCTCCTCTGACAATTTCTATTCGGACGCTTGAACCCTGATGATCTGCACGACATTATGGCTGTTCCACACTTTGAACTTCCTTGCTATGATGGGCCAGTATCTGTGTTTAATTCTGCATCATCCCAGTTTTATGCGCCCAGTGATTTATGTGGGGCTGGTGGGATGCATAAGGAATATATCCGATCCTGTCCAACATGGTGGGGTGAGGGCCCACAATATGACTGTGTATTCATTGGAACGGATCCAGATGTAGATAGAATGGACAGGTATGAGATTGCCCGTGTTTTTTGTTTTTTCTCCTTCATCTATAAGGGCATCACTTATCCTTGTGCAGCTATATGCTGGTTTGATAAGGATGGTGAAGAGCCTGACAAGCTCATTGGAATGTGGATTGTTCACCCAAGCACTCTTCCCAATAATACACCCAACTATGTGATTATCCACATCAACTCGATTTACCACACAGCACATCTAATACCTGTCTACAGCCCTCACTCCGTTCTGCTTGATATAAAGCCACATCATTCGTATGACACATTCAAATCCTTCTACATCAATAAGTTTGCGGACCATCACTCTTTTGTGATTGCATCTTAGGCTCTAATATTTGCGTTCCATCTTACCGACAAGACTCAGTACCACTATCTTGGTCAGTGAGTAGCACATATCTAAATGGTGCTCATGACAATGATGCCAACCATGGCACTCAAATCCATCAGGCTATCCAAGTGGATGTTGCTCAAACGTGCCAGCTCATCACAACCATTCTCCATCTAGGTGACATCAAGCTCATCGTTGACCAAAGTTGTGACATGGATGCAGCCATCCACAACATGCTATTGCAATAGTGGAAGCCTTCAGCAAGCGCTGGGGCAACCATTCCTTCTTTCAGGTCAGTGCCATTGATCATTCAGGGTGTTGTATGTTCACTATCAACCACTTCAATAGTCCCGTCACTTATTCCTCTGAGGGGTTCCTCAAGCACAACCTCAACTTACCAATCTCCCTCCTTCCGTGGCTCTCACACCGCCACTCCTGATAGCACAGAAGGCACCAGATTGAGCAACCCCTTCATCAAGGGTCTTTGCTTGGGGAAGACTATTGTAACCCAGGTCCATCCCAAAAACAAGCATACAATTGTCTCCGCACAGCAGCCAGTGAAACCAATGTGTATGCATATGCCTGCCCAGGACTCCCCCCCTCAGACAACTATGCAGATCCATTCAACCAAGCTGCATACCAAGCTTAAGTCCCATTAGCTTCCAACACCTCCCCTTTCCAACACAAGAAATGTGTGACAATGAGTACAAGGACCACAAATCATTCCAGTCCGACGATTTCGACAATTACAATTGACTCACATCTGGCCTCAAGTTGACACTCAAGCCCATTGCACTGTCCTAGCAACATAATGGTCAGTCTCCCTGTCTCAACTTCAATTCCCTCAATCTGACCAACACCATCAACAAGTACTTGTACACCTCACTTGCCAATTACACCACTCAGCTTTGCCTGGAAAGCAGCTCAAGGATGGTCACAGAGTCTACTACACTTGTTGGGATTGGGTGGGTGAAGCCATTGTGACTCCGCCATATGTTGCTGACAAGTTCAGGCCACTGTGGACATAAGATGTGTCTTGGGCTTGTGCTATAGTCTGCTGTGACAAAAAGTATTGTACTTAGATTACTTTTTTTACTTTTTCTACTTTTCCAATTGTGACATGTGAAAATCCTGGATGCACTTGAGCAAAAGTGTCCTGCTGGAGTAAAAATGTCTTAATCATGCCTTGGTAGTCCCTTTTACTAATTTGTTCCCTTTTGGCACTTTTTCTCAACGTGCCAAGTGTGCCAATTGCAGATAAGGCCATGAGCAAATTACTGATGAAGCCCTATGAACCACCAAGGAATGCACTGTCTCCTAGGGCTTTGGTTGCTGGGACCTTCTGGAAACTCTGTCATCAATAATGAGGTTGCTATTTTCTTGGCAGAGTTGGATTCCAGAGAGGTTCTGGTGGGTTGTTCATGTCTACCTGGATCAATGATTGTTAATGTCAATCACAAGGTTACATTACTGTTGATGGAAACACAGGTGACAGGCACAAGCACAGCAAATTCATAGATGGGCTCAAAATGGCAGCAGGGACACCATCAATGCTGACAGTGTTGGACTCCTTGTAGCAAGTAATGAACTCAGTGAACCAGACAGAGTGTAAGATTTCGCCCCTATTCACAGGTTTTATCTGATACCGTCTCACTACCTTAGCTAAGCCTAGGCAACCCTTAGCTAACTCTGCACCGCCACAGTCTATTTATCGCACATGTAGCTGCCTCACGCTCTGTACCAGTACACCGATATACCCCTTTCTCCCATTATTTCCTCTTCTTCTCCTTCACTTTTCATTATCTTATCTTATCTCAGCTAGATCTGAATTCCTTCACTATCTATCAGTGATAACCAATTATGTCATCCGGTATCACCTATTTTCGTTTCCCCTCTTGGACTATCATTACCGACCTCTCTTTATGGTCTCTCCTAAATCCCAATCTCAGATCCATCTAGATCCAGATCTCGATTTGTATTCCCCTTAACCCAGGCAGTTTCCTTTGCCCTTCTATTTAAGTATATTCCACATGCATCGGCAATCTACCCTGATTGCATCTCTCATCCCTCATTTCACCATTATCTTAGATTTGTAAGATTCATCCCTATTTACAGGTCCTATCCGATATCCCACCGCTACCTTAGCTAAGTCATGGCACCCTTAGCTAACTCTTCACTGCCACAGTCTATTTATGGCTCCCTTTCTCCTCTCTTTCCCCTTTGCTTCTCGTTTATCTTATCTTATTTTGGCTAGATCTGAATCCTCTTCATTATCACCTATTTTCGTTCCCCTCTTGGACTGATATCATTGACCTCTCATTATGGTCTCTCCTAAATCCCAATCTTAGATCCCAGATCCAGATCTTGATTCGTTCTCCCCTAATCCCAGCAGTTTCTCCTTTGCACTTATATTTAAGTACTGTTTCACATGCATCAGCGATTCACCCCAATCACATCTCTTATCATCCATTTCACCATTTATCTTAGATTCCCCTTCGCCCTAATAATCCAGACTATGATGTCATCATGACATCACATTACGTAACCTTCTAGTACATTCTATATCTCATGCCTGCCCTCAAGTAGTCTCGTATATATAGTTAGTCGTTTACTTAATGTAACCTAGTTTTGGATTTCTAGTCTTTCATCCTTGAACTCGTGGTTAAGCCCACGTCCTGTTGACTATAGTACTTGGCCAGTTCCGCCTTGTACTCTTGCTGTCTTGTTTGTGTTGTCTGTAGATTGATCACTCGGTGCATTGCCTTGTGGTTAGTCAAGGGTCTAACAAGATTCACCCTTCACCCTAATGTTCCAGGCTATGATGTCACCATAACATCACATTACATAACCTTCCAGTACATTCTATATCTCACACCTGCCCTAAAGCAGTCCAGTATATATAGTTGGTCATTTACTTGTTGTAACCTAGTTTTGGAATTCTATCTGTTTGCTCTTGAACTTGTGGTTAAACCCACACCTCATTATCACTGTACTTGGCTTGTCTTGCCTTGTACTCGCTTCCTTGTGTTTTGTGCTGTCTGTAGATTGATCACTTGGTGCATTGCCTTGTGGTTAGTCAAGGGTCTAACACAGAGTCACTGATATTAGTACCTGTAGCAAGTAATGAACTACAGGATTGTCAACTAGATGTAGAGAAAAGGTAGATAGGGCCATACCTCAGTAAACCAGACAGAGTCACTGAGGGAAGGCAAACACAAAGCTGAAAAACTAAGTATGTGCTTGGTAATCTACCACAGCCACACAGTGGTTGCTAATTACAACACTCCTAATTTTCAAACCTTTGAACACCACAAAGTGACTGGTTGGTGTCCCAGAGACTTCGGTAACTCTTCTCAAGAAATATCACCCTTTATTACAAATTTAGTTAGGTAACTGAGTTGTCATCTACAGTGGGCAACAAAAACATTGCAATGCCTAACCCCAAACCAGGGTGTGCAGCGCCCCGCAATCACATGTGGGAATTTCACTTCGCTTTGGTGGAAACAAATAAACTACATACTCTTGGCTACAACATTGCCCCCTGGGTCATGTGATTTGGTCCAGTGGCTG
>QFEM01002370.1:0-10413 GCA_003316205.1 Boletus bicolor
CCAGACCGACCGACGACAGGGAAGGGGAACTTGTAGCTCGTATCATAGCCTTCGTGAGGTTAGCCCTAGTATGTGGTATAACCCATGCAGTATCGAACTCACTAGTAGCACAAATAAGAATATATCCAAGTCGTAGTGCTGTCCATCCGTTGTTCCGAGACCAGTGGGTGTAATGCATCGAATGTCCTTGGGGATAAAGTCGACCTGGCGTCTCTTTCAACAACGATTATGTACCTGTGGTGTTCAAAACACGCACGTTGTCTTCGCACAGCGCCTCCAAATACCCCGGGCCAGGTGTAAGTCTGCGACAAGCTACAGGAAAACTGGGTACAACTTGCAGGATAGCTCATATCAAACGGAAACAAGAACAAAGCTACTGCACACGCACTATGGTCGGCTATCCAGAGTTTCTTGGCCAATCGTTGCTTCATATGCGCCATGAATTCGTTGCGGTCGTCCACTTCTCGTTCGGGATTTCGTAAGGTGTGACCGTGCACAGACTACTGGGAGTTAAAAGTGGTGAACCCAAAGCAAACATACAATACTCACATTGAGCCCCGCTTCCAAGCGGTGACGAAAATCCTTGTAAAACGTAGAATTGCGGAACTTCTCTTTGTCTTGCTCGTCGAACGTAGCTCATCGTGAGGTGAGCACGTCAGGTCACGGATAAGTTCATCGGAGCGTACAATTAGCGATACCAGGATCACGCCCGATCATGTCAGAAAGCGTCTCGGCAAAAAAAGGGGGCACAAGCCAAGTCTTCCCCCGAACGAAATTGATCAGTTTCCCAACGTACGGCTGGAGTGCTGGCACCATTTGTATGGCCGAGGAACCCTGAATCGAAGCCATTGGTGTTGGTAAACTTAATAGAAGCGCCTGACTTACGACGCCGATCACGCCCACGGTTTTATCCTTCCAATCTTTGACGCCTTCTCTCCAGTTGTCCGTATCCCAGTCAGCCGAGTGCATCAATTTACCCCTGAAGTCTTTCAGCCCTTTGATGTCCGGCCACGACCACCTGCTCAGGCCACCTGCACCACAGAAAACAAAATCAGCCGTATCCTCGAATTCCTCGTAAGATGGCTTCTTGTCCGTATGTCCGGGACCCAGTCTACGGATTCTCAGGTGCCACTTTCCCTGCGCTTCGTTGTATCGCGCGTGAACAAGTTCATGTTGCAATTTGAGATAGGGAGCGAGTCCGTATTTTTCAACCACCCGCTCCAGATATGTACGAATCTCTGCACCAGGTGCGTAAAAGGACGACCACTCGGGCTGAGGTGCGGTCAGTATGAATACGTACAAGAATGCAAATTTACTCACATTGACCTCGAACGTGAATTGGTACTTGGAACCCTTTGTCAGAGACGGAGCGTTCACGAGTAGAGCTGGAGACATACTGTATGGGAAGGTATGTCGCAAGACAACCCCTGAATAGAGGGAAAGCGTAAGCTCAACCAAGACTGTCTGTGTCAGAGATAGATTCACGAACAGGGTACCTATTGGAGTACCACGTTCCTCCAACGCCAGCGTTTTTCTCATATATCGTCAGATTGATGTTCTTCACCCTCTGAGGAAACCTGACGAGTTTGCGGTTTGCGTTTATATGACCTGCAAAGTCGTATTTGTATAAACGTACCTAATACCCGCCGCAATACCGCTGTAACCAGCACCGATGATGACCACTTTCATGGGCCTGTCTTCATCAATTGAGAATTGACCCAACGAACACGCAGGACGACACATAGAGATAACCATGGCAAGTCAGTCAGGTTTGGAGTTACTGTGGAAAAGACAGTGTCGCTTGAGGGTTGATAGAAAGAACAGAGTAGTCCTGTGAACATAGGCGGGTTGTTATCTGTCAGTATGAGTCGACCTACACATAAAGCGGCAATATCTTTTAGCGGAACTTTCTCGGGGGACTTGAATCCTCACGACGCCTAGTGGGAAGGTGCGAAACCATTATAGGAACAACGCCCAGCATGCTGCTCGTGCCACCCCACACCTAGTCCCTCTCTATGAATTGGTAGTGAGCACGCAGAGACTAGCCGAGGGAACGGGATATATTGAGCTTTGTGTACCATCGAATCCGGAGGGCAGCTACTACCGTTAGAGCTAATATAATCCTGGTGCAACATGGAACGCACAATACACGGATGGGCGTGGGACGCTTCACAAGCATCCTCGCCTGCTTTTGCCTGCTCATTGTCAGTTACACGGCTGGATACCAATCACACCAAGGACCTTGGTCCTATCAGGTGAGCTGGGATCATCTCAGTCTGCATTACGGGCCGCAACCGTTCTGTGGTCCGGCTGACAACAAGCGAGGACTCTTGATTAGATGGCAACTAAACTCGGATCGAAACGTAACTCAGGAAGTGTCTCGATGCTCCATTTAGAACGAAGTTCCACCGAATAATCATCGTAGTCTCCGTCAAGGAATCTATACATAGCAGCCCGGTGACAATGTTAGTATCTGTCGAACCTGTGTAAGGCCGGTGTATTCCCAGGAACCACCTTCAAATCGACTGGGCCAAGATGACGCATCATGATGGCGATTCTTCCCCATACGTCCAAGACGTGTGCGGTCCTCGCGTGATCCTGTTTACCTGATACATCGAAACAAGATTCGGTTGCGCCTGTTGGCTTGAGCCAGGGAAGCCAGGTGCAACTGAGGGAACTCCACCTGATAGTCGTGAACCACTTACACAGTAAGAGTCGTACACACCACGAGTGGTTGTATTCAAGTTCAGTATTCGGATGCTCGCTCGACAGAGGCTGCTGATAGGGTTGTGACTCGAAATAACCACTGAGATCAAGCTCCGATCCAGTAGCAGTGATATTCCATGCTACAAGCGTCGGGGTAGCCCAGCCATGAGGTATGGGGGAATGTCGACAGAGAAGCGAGGTGGAGCATACCTTGAGACCATCAACTTTAATATCAGCGAACATGCTAATCGTGACCAAGGTCGTGAGTACGTGACGAAAGACTGATTAGGAATCCACCCTTGGCCAAAATGAATCTGCCGGCGAGTTTGATCGATGAAATAGGTCTATGAATGCGGTGCCGCAAGGCTTCTCTGAGAGATGGACGCACGAAGTGGTCGCCACCGACGATACTATCCCAGTGAGCCGCGAGCGTGACGATCAGTGTTGTCTCCGATGAATAAAAATGAGGCATGCGATGATCTAAGGAAGGGCGAGGGGTTGGCGAACCGATACTGCGCCGAGGGAGCCCCATGCGAAGAGCCCTTGCTGCAATTATAACTGTTCTCGTGAAGGAAAAGGCTGGGTTCGTACCGGGGTGCGATTTCATTATCATAGTACATAATTTATAATGGGTTCTCCTCGTACATTGCGTGCCACTTGAGTGCACTTGAGTGCCCATTTCGCGGACGACTTGAAGGAGGTGAACACAAGATGAAATCACGCACAGGAAGAAAAGGCGATCGCAAAGAGTCCTAGATGCCTTGCGGGAAATGTAACTCTCGGGCGTCTCTTCTGGAAGGATTGAGACCGGAAGTTGGTGCTTTTCAATTTTGAGCCCCGGGTGCGGGAATAAATTTGCAGTTCACTTCCGGGTAGCTTTCCGACGTGCGACCGACAAAGAAACCTGTAAAGACGTATGTAAGTAGTTTCTTCGTTGGCTAAGCGTGGAACTTGGATGGTCGCTTTGAGTCTCGCGGCAGCATGTTATTTATCTCCGCACCTTTCCAATTGTAGCGTATTGCCGGTTACCGCTCTCCAGCCATGTCATAAGGACAGTACTACTCTCTCTCTCTCCTTTCTCAATGACCTCGACAAAGTTTCCTCCTCACACCCCGACTCCGGGCTGCACATTTGCGAACCAGGATGCCCTCCCAAAGTTGCCCATTCCTCCTCTCGAGCACACTTGCGAACGATATCTAACCGCCCTCCGTGGCTTGCAAGATGACGAAGAACATGCCGCTACTACCCGTGCCGTTCAGGGCTTCCTTCAAGGAGACGGTCCTGCCCTTCAGGAACGTCTTAAGCAGTGGGCAGCAGGGAGAGCAAGGTATGTCCCTATACACAATTATGTTTAGACGCAACACCGACCTTTTGCGGGTGCTCTTTTGTCGCGCAGCTATATCGAAGACTTTTGGTGAGAAATTTCGACTCTTCCCATTCCTGCCACGCCGTCTCATTGTATTGCGATACGAATCCTCGCTGCGTCCGATATAGGTATGAAAGCTACTTGTCACACAGCGACCCCGTGGTCCTCGCTCTCAATCCCTTCTTCGTGCTCGAGTACGCCTCTCCTCCATCGGGATCGTCTATTGATTTTAATGTCACTTCTCAAGGAACGATCCCACCCCCGATCGAGGATCTCAGCTGCCTCGCGCCGCTTCCCTCATCATCTCTTCCCTCGGCTTCATACATGATCTTCGTGCCGGATTACTCGATCCCGATGCCGTCCGTGAGCGTCCACTTGACATGGATCAGTACACGCGACTGTTCGGAACGGCACGGATCCCAACACAGGTGCGGATCTCCGTTGATCGATCCCAGATGGAAGCTGATCGTGCGGGCATAGAGGGGATGTAAGATGGTCGTCAACGAGGCTGCTCGTCACATCGTCGTCCTCAGACGAGGACAGTTTTGTACGTATACCTAGCTACTTTTCGTTGTTGTTAGTGGTTTGAACGACCCCGTCAACTCAGACTGGTTCGACGTGCTCGATGACGAGAATCGGCCTCTGTTGACCGAACGCGAGGTGCTTCGGAACCTTCAGGCAATCGTGCAGGATGCAGATAAAACCCCTATCACGGAGGTCCGTCAATCGTCAATTCATACACCACTCTTTTCGCTCATATCGAGTATTGATGACGTCCAGGTTGCCCGCACGGCTATCGGAGTGCTCACCACGGAAAACAGAAAGACCTGGTCTCACTTGCGCCAAGCGCTTGCAGAAGACCGAACGAACGCCGCTTGCTTAAGTCTTATTGACGATGCGTTGTTCGTCGTCTGTCTCGACGACGCCGCACCCGCTCGCGAAGGTATCGAGAACCAGCGCAACAACTCGGGAAACGCGAATGGAGAAGACTTGGCTGCGCTCTGCTCCAATTTCTTGTGTGGAACGTACGACCTTCGAGAGGGTGTTCAAGTAGGAACATGTACCAACAGGTGGTACGACAAGGTTTGGGTTCCTGTACTACTTTGGTGTGACTGACATGCTCACGCCGTGTGAGTACAGCTTCAGATCATCGTTTGCGCGGATGGTGCCGCTGGAATCAACTTTGAGCATACTGGCGTCGATGGTCACACCGTTCTCAGGTACGTGCTCGACTCGGAACCCCCCTTTTTTGTGCTCACGAGGTACCTGAACGTTATCAGATTTGCAGCCGATGTGTTCACAGAGGGCCTCATGCTCTTGGCGCGTTCCATCAACCCTTCAGCGCCTACACTCTTCCATGCTCCGCTCTCCCCTCATGCAAAGTCTTACAAACCTCCCAAGGCTAGCAATCCAGCAAGATACTGCCACGTTTCCTCCGTATCAAGCGTCTCTTCTGCCCTGTACGATACAAGCCCTGCAAAACTCATTTGGACGCTTACACCCCAGATCCGTGTTGGAATTCGGTTCGCAGAGACGAGGCTGAGCGACTTGATCTGTCAGAACGATTGCCAAGCTTTGGAATTCAAGGGATATGGAAAGAACTTTATCACTAGCCATGGATTCAGCCCAGATGCATTCGTTCAAATGGCATTCCAGGCGGCGTATTTTGGCCTTTATGGTAAGTTGTGTCTGCTTGGATCGTTGAAGAGGCTGATCTTATCGTTATTAGGAAGAACCGAATGTACATACGAGCCTGCGATGACGAAAGGGTTTTTGCATGGTCGGACCGAAGCAATCCGAACCGTCCAGCTGGAGAGTGTCGAGTTCACAAAGGTCAGTGCCTTCATCGCCACTATTAGTTCGGACACCTTATTCGTTTGGTTTATTTTCGCAGACATTTTTCTCAGAGGCGTCCAACGAGCAGAAGATTGTCGCCCTGCGCAAAGCATGCGAACGTCACGTAGATCTGACGAAAGAGTGCAGTCAAGGTCTCGGACAAGATAGGTCAGTCTTGGAGGGTCGACGCTAGACCAGCTATGCTCACACCCGAACTAGGCATCTCTACGCGCTGTATTGCCTTTACCAACGCCAGCTGAGTGGGAACCTCGACCCCCTCCCAGATGATCCTGTTCCTAGCACCGCGACGACTGCTCAAGCGGCGTTGCCATCCATCTTCGCGGACCCTGGTTGGAACTTGCTTGGCACCTCCATTCTGTCGACGTCGAACTGCGGAAACCCTGCGCTCCGGCTCTTTGGATTTGGTCCCGTCGCCGCAGATGGGTACGGTATTGGTTACATCATCAAGGAGAATGGAATAAGCATGTAAATATCATTCTAATCCTGTGCGCTATCTCGAACTGACGCCTGAGTTTCATATGCAGTGTGGCGTCGTCAAAGCATCTCCAGACAAGGCGGTACTTGGATACGTTGCAGGGGTACTTGTCGGAGGTCCAGCGCATCCTCGTCCATCTTTACTTGTCAGCCAACGAGAGACCTGCGCCGTTTGTCGATCATTCTGGTATTCTTCGTGACTCCAAGACGGGGCGAGCCATTAATGGTCAGAGCGGCTCCGACGACGGTGCGAGTGATGATTACGAGGATACGATGAGTCAGTCGCCATTTTGATTTCTCAGCCCTATCAGCTGATCTGTGTGTGACACAGCGGGATATTCCTTCTTTGATAGCGGCGATGTGGAGCTACTCGGAGGCCGGAAGAGGAGTCCTTATGCGAATATAGGTGTGTCTCACTGCAAGCTACCGGTGCGACTTGGACTGACCGCGTGCCCCAGGCAAAGTGCTTCCACTGTCCGAATACTAACACGCTATGAATAAGTGTTATGGTAAATGTAATCGACCGATGGGTAGAGTGCGGCGTGTATTGGAGATGATATGTCGCAAGCGATAAATATGAGACAACGATGAGACAATATGTATTTAGAGATCGGTTAGCGGGAGCAATGAGATAGGCGCACGTCTCGCATCTCTCATTCTCATTCTATCACCACCCACTCAACACGATGGCTCACAGTCTTCCCCCCCTCCCTTACGACTACAATGCGCTCGAACCCTACATCTCGGAGCAAATCATGACCCTCCATCACACGAGGCATCACCAAGCATACGTGACTGCCCTCAACGCTGCCGAGTCCAACTACGTCAAGGCCGCCACCCCCAAGGAACGCATCGCCCTCCAAGCTGCCATCCGCTTCAACGGTGGTGGTAAGTCTCTTATTTACGCACCGCCCCCCGTCGCGCGCGATACGCACACTTTTGTTATCATATATGTCATCGCTATCACGATCACCATCGATCGGACGGTTCTCACGTCTCTCTCTTTCCCCGACTCCTAGGCCACATCAACCACTCCTTCTTTTGGACGATCCTCGCGCCCTCCGCAGCCGAGGGCAAGGGTAACGGCGGCGTGATCAAGGACGGACCGTTCAAGAAAGCCATCGACGCCACCTTTGGCTCGGTCGACGCTTTCAAGAAAGAGTTCAATGCGACCACGGCGGCCATCCAGGGTTCCGGTTGGGGCTGGCTCGTACGTTTTTTCCCATCCATGATCGTAGCTGTGTCGCTCAGCGCTGAAACTACCCTCTTTTTTTTTGTCGTCGTCGTCATCGTCGTGCAGGGCTACAACCCCAAGAGCAAGACGATCGAGATCGTGACGACGTCCAACCAGGACCCGCTTCTGTCGCACGTCCCCATTATTGGCGTCGATATCTGGGAACATGCGTTTTACCTTCAATATCTCAACGTCAAAGCCGAGGTGCGTTTTCGAAACGAGGGTTCGTTGCCCTGAGCTATGATGACACGTTCTGTACGTGTAGTACCTCAATGCCATCTGGAACGTCATCAACTTTGAAGAGGCGGAGAAGAGGTTCATAGAGGCTTCTGGAGCTAGTAAATTGTGAACGCGCTGACCAACCGAATGCGTTTATGAAAAAAAGAAAAGCAAGAGGATCTTATGTATATTCAAATGTACGCTTCGAGTATGAGATGGTGAATTTTATCGTGTCCTGTCCATGACCGTCTATTTGATGATGCTAGTTATGAGTGAGCGAGATACAGGTGTCAAGTGTCAGATTTAGGCTGCGATGCATGCATATTAAGGTCAGATCGACTGTCGGCACTGTCGCAAAAAAATTCTGTCGAGTTCGTTCCTTCGCCCTTCGACGTCCGTCTCCCTAGCGAATTTAGCGTTCTCGCGAGACTCATCAAGTACACCGTGAGGCATCCAGGGAATGGGTTGGGTGGAGAGAGCAGGTAAGGTGGCGGATGGTCCCGTGGGTCTATCAAGCTTCTGGACGAGGAAAGAGATCCCAGGACATACTGTAATAATGCTGATAGTCATCCTTCCTTACCGACGTTTTCTCTTGTCCAGTCTGATCACGCACTGATCTCTCTAAAAATGAAGCGTATGAATTTGTGAACCCCTCTATCATCAGGCGGACATAAGTAATTCCAAGAGACGGTTCATCTGCGTAGGTTTCCCCTAAAAAAAGGCTCAGTCGAGGGGACATACCACGAAGAGAACGGACTGACCTGTTTACCATCGCTAGTCTGTGCAGACGTTCTTTTTCCGCTAACGATCTACTCTCACCCTGTACCACAGCGACCATTTCTCTTGCCAATCGCACTTCAAGACTCTTCCCAGGCCTCGACTCGCTCGCTGCGATAATCGCCTTGAGTCCCGTGCGCACGCGCTGTTTCTCCGTCAACGGGTGTGGCGTCATCATCACCTTCGTCCCGTATTTGAACGAGACGACGCGGACGGCAGGGGCGGCTGTCATGATGGCCTCTCGAACGATGGGTGTGGGGGGTGCACGTGTGAATGTGTGGATGTGGAGAAGCATGCGAGAGACGGTTTGTGCGGCGCGTGCGCGGAGACCGTGTCGTTGGATGACGGCTGCGATGTAGTCGAGGAGGGGGTCGTGTGCGGGTGGGATGAACATGTCGGTAACGGAGGAGGGGTTTTTGTTCATGGCTGGGGTTTGGGCTCGTTGAGTCGCGGGTACGAAACGTAAAGGCGAAGGGGTGGAGGTGGTGGTGGTGGAATTGACGTTGAGGCCCATTGTCGAGCCCATGAGCGCGTTGAGCATGTCGGCCGACTTTGCGAGTGTGTGCTCGTCGTTGGAAGGTTTGGTGCTCGCATACCGTGTCCAGATGCAGGCGACGGGAATTTTTGGGGTGGGGTTAAGCCGTGGAGCCAGTCGGGCGAGTCTCCTGACGTTCATCGTCCGAGCCGAGTTGGTTGTTGAGCGAGATTCAGCAACACTAGGATTATATCAAGTAATTACATAAATTACATTATGAGGCATGATCGCGTCTGTCATAGTCACATAGTCACAGCCAGCTCGACGGGCGACATGACTTTGACCGTGCATTTGTTGATTTGCCCTTCTCCACACCACTGACAGCACCATCCAGGACACATTAGCACAGATGGACGAAGACGTTTTGAGCGATGTGATTCCAAGCAACATCGTATCAAGACAGGCAAGTGACCTGATAGATTATTGTTGAAGCGGGCATGTATTGGCAAAGCCATGTACAGCTTACATACCTGGTGTTCCTGGTTTAATGGAATGGGCGCTGGTTCAAGATCAAGATCGATTGTAACTCAGCACAGCTGAGTTTGTATCTAAATACAATGTGCGTGTGAACTATTATACATATAAGTATTACTACGCTCAACACTCCCCCTTGTCTGATATACCATAGTAAATCTAGACATATGGTAAATATTCAATCGCTCAATCAGTAGGAAAGGCGAGATTACGAAATTCTAAACCAAGCTGTGATCTAAACTTCTTGAATTTGACATATCCGAGGTTCTTGGTGAACATATCCGCAGGGTTGTCATCCCCGGGGATATAAAATAGACTGACCTGTTTAAAGGTCATCACAGCATCTCTTACAAAATGATATTTAATCATAATGTGCTTAGATCGTTTTTTAGGTTATGAGACTCCTTGCTCACCGACCCTAGGGTTTATTTGAACCCTAGCCCTAATCCTAAAATGTCCTAATTGGGACACTAGGGTTCCCTATATGGAAAGTCCCCTAACAAACATTTTAAACTGTGCAAGAAAATGCCTGTCCTGGGTGTCTGAGATGCCTGTTACAACTCCTCTCTTTTCCCTCCTTTTTTCGCATCACGTGACTTCTCCCACGATCACGTGATCACTCACACTCGTTTATCAGGTGGTTCTCCTTTCCAATCACGTGACCTTCCGCTCTTCTCATCACGTGATCCCACCTGATACTTCCCTTCTCACCCCTCTCCTTATCTCGTAGACCCTGACGTCATCGGTCCAGACTTCGGTCCGGACTCCCTA
>QFEM01002371.1:0-17213 GCA_003316205.1 Boletus bicolor
AAAAGACGACCCCAACTAACCCCATGAAAGAGCTCCGAATCGAAAAGCTCGTCATCAGTACGTTCACATTGTCCTCGCCTGTCACGAACGAGCACGACGAGTGAAAAACCGAACCGGTATCCTTTTTGAACAGACATCTGTGTCGGCGAATCGGGTGATCGCCTGACCCGTGCATCCAAAGTCTTGGAACAACTGACCGGCCAAACGCCCGTAACCTCTAAAGCTCGGTACACCGTCCGTACCTTTGGTATCCGTCGAAACGAAAAAATCGCCGTCCACGTCACCATCCGAGGCCCAAAAGCCGAAGAGATCCTCGAGCGCGGTCTCAAAGTGAAGGAGTACGAGTTGAGACGGAAGAACTTTTCGGACACGGGCAACTTTGGTTTCGGTATCCAGGAGCACATCGACCTTGGTGCGAGATATGACCCTGGTATCGGTATTTTCGGTATGGACTTTTACGTGGTGATGGGGAGACCGGGAATGCGCGTTGCAAGGAGAAAAGAGCGCAAGGCTCGCGTTGGCTTCCAACACCGTGTCACCAAGGACGACACGATGTCTTGGTTCAAACAGAGGTTCGATGGTATCATCTTGGTGGGTACAAACTTGGTATAGACGAAGGGCTTGGTTTGACTGATTCCATTTTTTTTTTCTAGAAATAAATGTATACTCGACCTCACTTCCCCACAGCTCCCTGCGAGGAGCACCACTATGTATGCATGGCACCGTATGAATACATTTATGTGCAACAGCATGCTTTCGACATCAAAATCAATCGTTTTTTCCCCCTCAGGATGAGTTCGATCGACTGCACAACAAGTCGGAATGACGTTTTGCAAATTGGTCAGAGATGGTGTAACGATGACTGTTTCATTGACGTACATGATCGAGACGGCGCCTCGTTTCAGTACAGATTAGTTCGACTACTCCCGTCCCACCCAGCAATTTACACAACGACGACACACTATCTCTCTGAAAAGTCTGCCAACGCATAAAACAGTCAATCATGCATCAAAATACCGAGCGCGAATAGTATTCTATACATGCCCTCATCATACGAAATAGATAATTAGACGAGATGGCGCCGGTTCCACGAGACCTCACGCGATCTCAGTAGCGTCATGTCTGCAAGTACCATCTCCATCTCAACACCCTCATTCTGAGTGCGTCCCCTTCACCATCCCTGTCTCCGTCTACAACCATTTTTCCGTCGGCCATGTGATGTTTGGCGCCCTTGACGGTGATGGTGTCGTTCTCAAAGCTGAAGTCCCCATCGGAGATGTTCGGTCGTAGGACACGAACCGTGTGATTTGGGCTCGCGGACAAGGGTTTCGACGGCGCATCGGTCTCCTTATCCTTGGATTTGGAGTCCTCGGATGTACCAGACTCGGGAGGATCAGTCGTAGTGCCACTCAGAGGCGGTGGATCGTCAGTAGACGTCTTTCGTTCCTCGCAGGGGAGCTCTGAGAGTGAGGTTTGGGGGATATCTTGCGATCTCGAGGTGTCCGCTGGTGGAATTGAAGGTTGAGATGTATTCGGAAATGGCGAGTCAACGAGGCGTTCGCGTGGGCGGAACACTGAAAGTGTGTATCGCGCCTTCCCTTCGTACACGCTCCAGGTAATGAGGTAAGTCTCCTTCGAGCTTTCGAGCACGATTCCCCGTCCTGGGTCGTCAGCGGAATCCATTTCCACATCACCGTCCGCTTGGCTTTCTCGGGCCACAGCGATCTTCCGACGCTTGGATGGTGGTGGGTTGACTATCGATCCTTGGTGAAGGTGAGGGAAGAGCGCGCACTGGACCACTTCCGCATCGTATTTGAACCTGCATATATCCACCCAAGATGGATCAGTCTAAGAATGGAAACGGGAAAAAAAAAAACACACCCAACCCCAGTTTTGCTCTTCCCCCGATCAGGAACACCAAAGGAGATGGTCATCGCTCGCATCTTCTTCGCTTCCTCGGCGATTGCGGTCACCTCACTTGAGCCCGCCTTCTTCGTCTCCGTAAAGTCAACATTAGGTCTTCGCCTCTTTGGGGTATTTGTCACATCAAAGAGTGGGGGGGATGGCGGCGGGGGAAGACCAAGAATGTCAGCACGACGCTGCGCATACTCTGCTAACCGTTGTGCACGGTTGCGAATCCCAAGACCAGGAGCGACGTGTGCGTTTTGCTGGAGCAACGCGTTAGCCAGGGGACGCATTGATGATGAGTGATAAGGTTACGTACCTCAACGACATCGACACTGATGACCTCAAACGCGCTCCCATCATGACCCCATCCCCACCCGCAGCTGACACACCCTCTTCCATCATCTTCGGCTTCTTCGAAACTTGTCATTTGGCTAGCACTATCGCCCCGCCCAGCGCTCTCTTCGCCATAAAACGACTCACCCCATCCACCGATGAAACGGCTCGCCCAAACGCCGCCTGCGTAACCTGGTGGCTGAGGGTCGTTGTTCGACGAACTAGTTGAAGGAACCGAGGAAGCCGGTGGTGGCAGAGGCGTACTGGTGCGTGTGCGAGGAACACTGGCAGTTCCGTTCACGTGGCCGTTTGTACTAATGCCATTCGTGCCAACGCGACTATCGCTTTGCCCGCCCTTGACAGCTCCAGAAGCCGAAGCCAGTGTAGGTACGAGCGCGAGTACGACGCGTATCGTTCGACCTTCCTTCTTTGCTCGAGTGATACCGCTCCATGTCAATAGGCCGGCGTGTACTGCGCATTGGATGACGTCGGAGTCGTCTGTGTAGACACGGCGTCGCGAGAACGAGTATATCGACGGAGTGAATGGGAAAGGTGGTGGGGGAGGTAGACCACCTCCCCAAAGGCGGAACTTCTGAGGCCTTGCAGGTGGTAGAGAAGGTGGTGGAACAAGAATTGTAAGGCGGAGCTCAGTGGGTATCTGAGTTGCTGCGGGGGTGAGCTGTGGTGCACAGGTAGGAACCGAAGAGCCCAAAGTAGAGTCAGCTTCCGTCGCTTTGGCCTCCTTGTCCTCTTCAACGACGGGTGTAGGAATCCATTCCGGGAAATAGTAAGGGAATGGCGTCCGTGGCCATACATATGTTCCAAGACTGACAAACGGCTTCTTCTCTCTTTCCTTCCTTGCTTTCGCGAGTTCCTCGGCACTGGGCATCCGTTCAAGCATCTCCAGTCGCTCACGTTCGAGCATCTCCAACCTCTCGCGCTCGAGCAGCTCGAAGCTTTCGCGTTCCAACCTCCCGAGACGCTCGCGCTCCACAATATCGAGTCCTCCGAGTCTGTCACGCTCAAAGAGCTCGCCGAGTTCCCGTTGAATCATCTCGAAGCGTTCCCTGGTCTCGAGTCGTTCACGTTCAACTTCCGTATGCTCTCCCTCGCGGTTTGGGGCATTCGTTGGCTCCCGCTCTCTGTCCACCACACCACCACGCTCGCGTTCCATGAGTTCCAATCGCTCCATCTCCCGCTTTTCAATCAATTCCCGGTCGGCCCCAGGTCCAACGGGACGTTCGTCACGTTCACGCTCAACCATTGGCACGTCGACGACCTTTCGATCCTTGTCACCTTCCCTGTCCCTGGAAGGGCCAGCTCCGCTCACGCTCGCGGCCTCGAGTCCCCTTTCCCGATCCCTCTCCATCGCTTCAAGACGTTCGCGCTCTCTCTCACGCTCGAATGCCTCCGCCCGTTCACGTTCTACCATGTCAAAGGGGTGAGGTCGCACGGAAGTACGTTCACGATCACCAGGGCGTTCCAGAATGACCCTTTCGCGCTCCAGAACGGTACGTTGTTCGGGAGGTAGGGCGCGTTCCCGTTCATGCATGATGCGATCCCTGTCGTTGACGACCACGCGTTCCCGCTCGGGGAAGACTCTGTCCCTCTCCACCATCCGTTCCCTCTCGAGCCTATCTCGTTCGAAGAGGGCACGATCTCTATCTGAGAGGGTGACGCAATCGCGTTCAAACATCGCCCTGTCTCGTTCGGCCATTGCGCGCTCCCTGTCAGCAAGGGTGATCCGCTCGTTGTCGCGTTCTGGGACGGACATGCCCATGCGTTCGCGGTCGGGGACGGGCATCCTCTCGCGGTATTGTCGACGGTCCATCTCGCGCTCGCGCTCTCTGTCCCGTTCCCACGCCAGTTGCCGTTCACGCTCGTTCATAAGTTGAAGTTCACGTTCCCGAGGGTAATCGTGTGGGGGTGGAGGAGGGTGGTGTGGTCCCGGTAGTCCAGCCGTACTCGTGCCGGTAAGGGGTGGTACTCCCGCCCCGCCAATGTTCATCCCATGAGGTGATGGCATACAGGAATGTGGGCGACGTTCGCGGTCTCTCTCCCTCTCGCGATCATGACCCCGAGGGAGCATCCCTGGTCCAGTTTCCCCCTCGCGGTGTAACCCTGCGACGCGCTCACGTTCACGTTGGATAGGCATCTCCCGCTCCCGCATGTCCCGTTCTCGTTGTGGCATCGGCATCCCTTCCATGTCCCTCGACATCAGCTTCATCATCCTTTCCCGTTCACGTACAGAGTGCATTTCCCTCTCCCTCTCCCTTTGCATGGCGATGTCCCTCTGACCTGGCGGGATCACGTCGCGTTCGCGTTGGGGAAGAAGCATACCTTGGTCCCTGGGCGGCTCTCTCGACCGTTGGCGCTCCCGCTCTCTTGGATAAGTAGCCCGGTCATGATCGGGATGGTACCCATATTCGGGGTCGCGCATCGGATCCAAGTCTTTCTCCCGAGCCAAGTCACGTGAAGGACCACCCACGCTCATTGACATGTCCCGTTCCCGAACCATATCTCGTTCCCGTTCGCGAGCGACAGCCATATCGCGGTCCCGGTCCCGTGCCGGGTCCCACTCGGGAGGATGTGTCTGGAATTGACCCTGTCCTGGGAGTAGGGGTGGGCCTGGTCTGTGTGGATGCGAGAAGGGAGGTGGTGGATGTATGCGGTCCCTGTCATGTGGTGGGCGTTCGTGAGGGGGCGGGGGCATCCGGTCTCGCTCGTTCGGAGGTGGTATGCGGTCATGTGGGGGAGGACCTGCGGTTATGCGATGGCTTGAGCCTGGAGGTGACTGGTGTGGCGTTCGCAGCGGAGTAGGTGCCTGGACGGGGGATGCACGAACGAGCGGAGACATTCTATGCATGTGGTGTGGAGGGCGGTCACGCTCGTGAGGGGAAGGGATCGGTCGATCGTGTGCGGAAGTCAAAGGTCGATCATGTGCGGGAGGAATCGGGCGATCGTGGGGAGATGGGAGGGACCGCTCATGGGGAGATGCGAGCGAACGGTCACGCGGAGATGGGAGGGCCCTTTCCCTATCTCGTTCCCTGTCGAAAGGACCGCCGACGACACGTTCTCTGGCTGCATGACGGATGAAGTCCATATCCTCTTGTTGACGTTCCCATTCCTTTTCTCTATCCCTCCCGGACTTGAAAGTGGCACCAGGGCTGGTGTTGGGATGGGCAGAAGATGAGCCATGAGCTTGGGCTTGGGCCTGCACGGCAGGTCTAGCCATTTGCTCATCAGCAGTGCGTTTATCGAGGATGAGGACGCCGGCAGCGGTGGTCAACAGGGGTTTTGAAGGGGGGGTGTGGGCGGCTGTAGGAGGGAGCAGGGTGTAGAATGAAACACGTGTGAGTCAAGAAAGAAAGGGCATGATTGAGAGAACGCACCGATATTTGAAGGTGTCGAACTACCGCTTGCATGTGCACGCTGCACTACAGGACTACGGTCTAAGAGGATGGATTGACGCAAAAGAAAAAAAAGGACGCGCAAAGACGGGGATAAAAGGGAACGCGCAAGATAAGAATTTTGATCAGTGGCTATCTAGAGCGGGTAGTGGGAGGGAAGCATACCTGAGCCGGGCATAGCCGGTTTGATTTGCGCAGGAGGCTGCTGGTGGTGGGACGTGCGGGAATGGTGTGACGCTGGACCTGGCCCCAAATTGGACACTGCGAGAGGAGAGGACCCCTGACGCGGTGCCGGGGGAGGACCCCAGGAAGTGTGCGGGTGCACGTGAGGTGGAGGCGCGGAGGGCGATGGATGTTGCAAGCTGGCCATTGCAGGCGTGGGATCAATGGGAGAGGGTTGTATCTGCGAAGGAGGGCGTGGCGTGATGCGGTGCATCGGGGGAGGGTCCGGTCGAAAGGGGTGGGATGGGTAGTATGGGTTGGGCTGAGGGGGATACGAAGCCTGTGGGGCGGGCGGGGGTTGGGAAGGGTGTGGATGTGGGTGGATGTGTTGTTGCTGGTGCTGTGATTGAGGGGATACAGAGGTGGATGGGATAGATGTTGGTGTTGATTGGGTTGGGGGTGGGGACTCGTGTCGCAAAGCAGGTGGTGGTCGTCTCCGGTGCTGTGAGGGAGAATCTTGAAGGAGATCAGAGACATTCATCTTCGACGACGGAAGATGGAAAAAAAAGAGAGAGGGGAATAGAAAGAAGAAGAGAAAAGAGGATGGGTGAGGAGGAGGAGTACTCGAAGATGAGAGTGGAAAGAAGAGGAACTAAAAGAGTGAGTAAAAGGAAAGGCTGCGAGCAAAATCAGGTTCATTTCAATTTAGATTCACATCTCACGATCGAGATCTACAACCCCACGTGGTCAGATCGAGATCAAAAGGCACTGGTGATCACCGAATTGGGAAATGTTCGGTCCTCCAATACACTACACACCAACTTCTCTTCTCGTATTAATGAGATGAAGTGCGCACTACTGGCCTCGCTCTCCGCCGATACAACCAGGTGCTTCCATGCGTCTAAATGCACTACTCCCCCGTGCCAGGCTGAAGGTCCTGTGTGATCAGACCCTTATCTCGAATGACGAAAACACCCTTCTCTTGCTCCCTTTCCAACGATCCGTGTCTGTCCGAGCATCTACCGCGGATAGTTTGAAATACCTCGCCGACTCGTGTCGTCGCCCGAATTCTTTCCCACATTCGCGCAAAAACCCGACGGGTCCAAGTTTCCCTTCAATACGTCACCATCACCCAATATAGATGCTCTTCACCACAGCCGACGGCGTTGCATAGCTTCTGTGATTGCCTTGCCGTTTTACACGGAAGCTCGTTAATCGACACGATCCCAGCATCAGGCGCAGGCGCGATGGCTTAATCGTATCAACCTGTGACCAACTAAACCCGATCACTCCTCCTGTACGGTACCCATGCCACCCAAACATCGACATCGAAACGCGGACGCGTCGTCGAGGAGCTCCTACAGTTACACCCGCCACAAGCCCCGGAGAAAGCCGGCACATCGTGTGATTCTCTCACTAGACCCAGTCAACGCAACTTTCCTATCTTCGACTCGCTCCACGACCACAATGACAGAGACACAATTCACAATCTCTGTTTCTGACCGTACACTCGATCTTCTCCGCAGAAAACTCGAACTCGCTACGTTCCCAGACGAGCTCGACGACGCTGCCTGGAAATACGGCGTACCTCTTGCCGACGTCAAGCGACTAGTCGAACGATGGAAGAATGGGTACGACTGGCGCAAGCACGAGAAGGAACTCAACGACGAGCTACCCATGTTCACGCGAGACATCGACGTCGACGACTTTGGGACACTCAACATTCACTACGTGCATAAAAAGAGCAGCGTAACGAACGCGATTCCCTTACTCTATTGCCATGGATGTATGTATGACTTGCTAGTTTGTGTTCAAGACTCGTAATGGAGCACCTAGGGCCTGGAACGTTTCAAGAGGCCCGCAAGTTACTGCCTCTGTTGACTGCTTCGTCCCCCGATCACCCCAGCTTCCATGTAGTGGCGCTCAGTTTACCCGGGTATGGGTTTTCCGAGGCCCCTCGAAAGCAGGGCTTTTCAGTCAAACAGTACGCCGAGGTATGTTCTCTTCCATACATCGTGAGTTCAATCGCTCATATCTACGGATAGGTTGCACACAAGTTGATGCTGTCATTGGGATACGACGAGTATGGTAAGCTCACGTCATCAAAGCTCTTCTAACATAGATTGATCATATCTTTGTAGTCACGCAGGGTGGGGATTGGGGATACTTTGTATGTTCGCATGATGACTTCATCTGTTACAGAGTATTCAACTATTTCAGATCACGCGCCACATGGCTACGGAATATGGCGGAAAACATGACAAGGCATGGCACACGAATATGCCAATGTGAGTTTCATACATCGTTTATTAGCAATGAGATCCAATGGATTATTTCAGTGGCCTGCCCCCGTCTCCCCTAAAGGAACCATTGTCGTTCCTCATGTTCTCAGTTACACCTTGGACCGCGAAAGAGAAAAAGGGTCTGGCACGTACACAGTGGTTCCGGAGCCAAGGCCGTGGTTACCTTGCAGAACAATGCACCCAACCTCAGACGCTTGGTTATTCGTTGGCCGACAGTCCCGTCGGGTTGCTCGCTTGGATCTATGAAAAACTGCACAACTGGACGGACAATTATCCTTGGGAAGACGATGAAAGTGAGCTACGTAGCACACATCATGCCCAGCCATACTGACCTGTGGCAGTTCTCACCTGGATATCCATCTATTGGTTCTCGCGTGCTGGCCCAGCTGCCTCCTTGAGAATCTACTTTGAGTTTCGCAAAGGTCAATCGACTCTTGAACCACCATTCCAGTATCCAAAAGTTCCGATGGGTTTCTCGCTCTTTCCCAATGATATATATGTTCTCCCAAAGGCGTAAGTCCCCCGATGCCTTCATTTGACCCCATCGAGGTACCCCGGTTTATTTATGTATTTATTTTTGCAGTTGGATTCGGCGAGGCAACCGGATCGTAGCTGAATTCGAACATGACAGCGGAGGACACTTCTCGGCGCATGAAACACCAAACGAACTGGCGAACGACCTACGCAAGATGTTTGGAAAGGGAGGTGGTGCTTATGGTGTTGTTCCGGGAAAGGATGGGTATGCTTGAATGTTTCCGAGTACCGGATTGTTCGACGTCGACGTCAAAAATGTCTGTTTGTTGTATTGTACTATGACCGCTTGAAATGAGATATCGGATCTGTTTTCGGTATATGAATTACCCCATCGCATGTTTATCGGCTTAGAACTGTCGGATTACTCCACATGAACTCTGGGGTTGATACGAATCATTGATCGGCTACCCTGTTGGCTGCGGATGATGCGCTCTCGCACAGCAGATACAAGCAACGTCAAAGTTTTCATGTTGTACACTAGTACGAGTCTATATTCTGCGGGGTGTTCTCTCCGATCACGTATACATAGTATCGAGGCAGCTCCCCGACGCTACCTACCCACTACGAGAAGGCCTACTGTACATCAAAGTGTATGATCACACCGTATGATACAGTATGTCTCCAGGCACGCACAGTAAAGCACGTCGCATCGTCCACGCATTCCC
The DNA here is from genome assembly GCA_003316205.1 of Boletus bicolor. NCBI lineage: Eukaryota > Fungi > Basidiomycota > Agaricomycetes > Boletales > Boletaceae > Boletus > Boletus bicolor. The sequence continues at coordinate 9,316 of QFEM01002371.1, forward strand.
ACCCGTGCCAAACATGCTTCACGTTGGCGTTTCGAGCGTCGTATCCTGTCGTATCCCCGACACGATCGTGAAATCGGATATTCGCAATCGCCCGGCAGAACAGTCGCTTGCCCAAGAGGAAATTGAGGGCAATGCTCGATGCTATGCCACCTTCTCTCCGACATGGGATGGCAGGACAAGGCAGAGGCGGTATTGTCAAACTACGCCAATGATTGGTACGGTCCTGTGAACTTCTTGGGGCTGAGAACGGCCGATCTTGTGCACCGCTTCTTGCCGCGACACAGCCTATTGCACCCCTTGGGCTAGCACGCAGATTGGGCCAAGTCCGACAGATGTCTCTCGAGCGGGGGTATCCTAGGTGGCGCGAAGCGATCGGATCAGAGCCCATTGCATGAAAGGGAATTTGCATGTCCCAAAGAGATGTGTATGCCATCGGGCCCAAACTCAAGTAACCGAGTGCCCAACCTCCTCGAACAAAAAGTCAGAACGCTGACACCGGCTCCGTTAGCATCGGGTGCTTGTGCGTTTAGAACGGATAAACGGGGTTCCAGATTGCAACGCGGTTGCCAGTATATGAGACGGGTCTAAATGTGTTGGGCAGAACGGAATCTGGAGCACTCCAGGTGTTAGAGCGGCCAGGAGCCAGTCTTCAAGAATGGTGTCTCCGTCACAACCTAAAATGAAATGAGCGTGTGGCACTTTGGGAACATGTCCATCAAAGTCAAATACGCACACGAGTCCAAGATGGCGCTGCCCCGACGCGTCATTATGAGTACGCGTTCCGCCTTAACACTGCCCGTGCTAGGGGTGACAATTGTCAATGAGTTGCCGACATGCTTTGAACGTACATGAACCGAAAGCGGAGGATCGAAGTCGTCGGCCCCGGTTGGCGGCGTACATTCGTCCCACCGGACTTGGTCAATGTTGCTGGCATCCGGGCCGGAGAGTATCGTACTACACCATGACATTTGACCCAGAATAGTCGTCGAGTCGGATCAAAACATTTGTCAGTTTCCCTGATGAACGGATGAGCATCTCACTAAACTGCAGGCATACCACGCACACCCGGCCATGTGTGGGATCTGTAATGGTTTGCCACTGGAATGAATGAAAGAACGACTGCCCAGAGAGACGGGAGACAATTGAATAAGATGCCCGAGCAGGGATAGCAAGCGCAACAAGGACAAGGAGCGGTGATTTCTTCGTCTTCAAAGAGACCAGCGAGATCCCAGGCCAGCATGGCCAATGACAGACGGAATGATGGAGTGTGCATGGAGAAGAACTTGAAGCTGTGATGGCAACAAGATAAAAGCCTGTAGTGCTGTGAAGTCGGATACATGTAGTATTTCAGACCTACTGATCTCGCGGGTGATGTCAAGATTGAACAGTTTCTGGAGAAAATCCACGAGGTGTTACTACAGTGAATTGACCGTGTCACGTTAAAACAAAACAAGAACTTTCCTGCTTTCAAGGCCCCGTCACAAACGCGAGTTGACTCGTTACAAGCTCAAAGAGTTTGTTCGATCACGAAGTTGTATCCACTAAGCTCTGCGGTTCTAAAATCCCGTAGCCTACGTTCGCCGTTTGATCAATACAACTGACTGATAGTAAGCCATACCAAGTCACAGAACTAGACCTTCATGACATTGCGCCTCAAGAGCCTCTAGAACATGACGAGTTCTTCTCTCCGAGCTCTACGGTGTTCAGCGGCGCGTATATTAGCTGGCCTGGGCCTTTTCTCTTGAGCTTTCTCCCTTCCCTCTCGCCGCGCGTTCTCGGTCGCTTCTCTCGTCGGTTCACATTGGCTACGATGTCAGAATCACCATTCACGATAGCCATCCCCGACCAAAAACTCGATCTCCTCCACAGGAAGCTCGAACTCTCCAATTTCCCGGACGAGCTCGAGGACGCTGAATGGAAATATGGCGTCCCTCTTGCTGATGTCAAACGACTCGCAGAACGGTGGAAGAACGGATATGACTGGCGCAAGCATGAGAAGGAACTCAACAACGAGCTGCCCATGTTCACGAGAGACATCGACGTCGATGGCTTCGGGACACTGAATATCCACTACGTGCATAGAGGGAGCACCGTGACGAACGCTATTCCCTTACTCTTCTGCCATGGATGTCAGTGTGACTTTTGTTATTCCGTGTTTTGCAGTGATTCAACGGAAAATCACCCTGACAGGGCCGGGAGGTTTCCATGAGGTCCAAAAGTTACTCCCGTTATTGACCGCGTCGTCCCCGGAACACCCCAGCTTTCATGTGGTAGCACTGAGTCTCCCTGGTTATGGGTTCTCTGAGGCTCCTCGCAAACAAGGCTTTTCGAAGAATCAGTTTGCAGAGGTGTGTAATGTGGCATATAGCATGAGACAAGACACTTAATCGCTCGTTCCAAATCACAGGTTGCCCACAAGCTCATGCTGGCATTAGGATATGTTGAATATGGTAATTCATACCATCAAAGTTTTCTCAACTGTCAGACTGAACTTCACGTCTAGTCACCCAGGGTGGAGACTGGGGGTGCCTCGTACGTTTACATAATGTGTTTCATTTCGGGTTGCTCACCTCCCGCAGATTACGGGTACTATGGCTGTGAATTATGGCGGAAAACATCACAAGGCCTGGCATACAAACACGCAATTGTGAGTTTGTGAGCGCTACCCCCAGAAAAAGGTGACAGCCAACCGATTATTTCAGTGGCTTTCCCCCGTCTCCCTTCCGGCAACCACTATCGTTCCTTTCTTTTCTGGCTACACCGTGGACCGCGAAAGAGAAAGAAGGTCTAGCACGCACACGTTGGTTTCGAAACCAAGGCAGCGGTTATTTCGTGGAACAGTGTACCCAACCTCAGACGATCGGTTATTCGTTGGCTGACAGTCCCGTTGGCCTGCTCGCTTGGATCTACGAAAAGCTGTACAACTGGACAGATAGCTATCCTTGGACAGATGATGAAGGTGAACGCCTTCCTCCGGATCGTGCGAAGCGGTACTAACCTCGTACAGTTCTGACGTGGATTTCCATCTACTGGTTCTCTCGTGCCGGCCCGGCTGCGTCCGTGAGGATTTACTTTGAGGTTATGAATGGTCAAGTGGATACTCCTATGTGGTTGGGCTATCCAAAGATTCCGATGGGTGCCTCGTACTTCCCCAGAGATATCACGGTCTTTCCGAAAGCGTATGTTTCCGCTGTCCCCCCCTCCCCCGAACGATTTTGACTGACACATTGTAGCTGGATTCGGCGAGGCAAGCGGGTTGTCGCTGAATTCGATCATGAGAGTGGAGGACACTTTGCTGCGCATGAAACGCCGGAAGTGTTGGCGGACGATCTGCGTAGGATGTTTGGAAAAGGTGGAGGGGCCTACGGTGTCGTCCCAGGAAAAGATGGGTATGCTTGACAGCCGCCGAAGCGTTCATGAATCTTGTGACTAGGTTTTCCTGTTCCTTGCATTTCCTTCAAGTTGTTAGTAATATAGTCAGCGTGTAATACCTGCGACTGTCCCACGGATCTGGTTGAGTCGGTTCGTTGCACAGACTTCAAGTTGCGGTTCATCACACCGCACTGCTCTCTTTTTCTTCTTTCATTCTCCCGGTTGCGAATGAATACAAACTAGCTGCTGGTATTCCCAACTTCTCAGTCCTCGTGCAATGGACCAACCTCTGCTTGCCTATGTCGCCGCTACAATCGCCATTCTGATACCCTCCGTGAGTCAAACCGTCTCCTCCTCAAAATTCTCTTGCACGCATTGCATGATGAGCACCCGTTTCATCCTTGTTCTTCGAGCTACGAGCCGTCCCTCCGAGGCGCTGCGTCGTGGCAGAGACGACACACACCTTTGGGTCAGGAGACGCCAACCGTGTCCTCTCTCGCTCTGACATGTTTCCTCCCCTCCGCCTACTGTCGAAACGTGTCACAACGCTCGCGTCTGATCAGTCCTAGTTTTACCTAGTCCTCGTCTTCCTCTCCCCGTCCCCGATCGTGACGCGGCCGTCGGAGAAGACCTACCGCTCGCACACGTCCCCAGCGACACACCTCCCGCTTCCCTCTCTCTCTGACAAGGGATCGCTCGACCTGAGTATCATCATTCCCGCCTACAACGAAACGACGCGTCTCCCTGTCATGCTCGACACCACCCTCGCACACCTCCGCGCCTCCGCATCCACATCCACCTCTACGTCCGCCAAGGGACGACCGGGACGCACACACGAACTCCTCATCGTCGATGACGGCTCCAAGGACGGAACGTCCGCGCTAGCGCTCAAAATCGCCTCTCAGAACCCTACATCCGACATCCGCATAATCACGCTCGAACAGAATCTCGGAAAAGGCGGGGCGGTGAGACACGGGATGCTCCACGCGCGCGGTCACCGTCTCTTGATGGTCGACGCGGACGGCGCGAGCCGGTTTGAAGATTTGGAGTTGTTGTGGAAGGCGATGGACGAGTTGGCGCCGGAAAACGAGCCTGCGGTCGTTGTGGGGAGTAGAGCGCACCTCGTCAAGACGGAGGTGGTCGTCAAAGTACGTGATTTGCACATCGCATGTATGGCTGACTTTTTATTGATGGCACGTGCCATCGGCAGCGTTCGCTCCTTCGAAATATCCTCATGTACGGACTTCATACCATCCTTCGCATTGTCGGGGTCGGACATATCCGTGATACCCAGTGCGGGTTCAAGCTGTTCACGCGACGCGCCGCACAACAAATATTCCCTGCTCAACACCTTGCAACATGGATATTCGACGTCGAGCTTCTGTTGCTCGCCAAACAACTCCGGATTCCCGTCGCAGAAGTTCCCGTTGAATGGCACGAAGTGGCAGGAAGCAAGCTCAACGTCGTCAAGGATTCTCTTCAAATGCTGCGGGATCTCCTGGTACTTAGGGGGAACCAATTAGTAGGACGATGGAAAGTCGCTCCATTGCAATAAAAGGTGTACGAGATACCGTTAAGTAATTTAATGGATGCAACGTCGAGCAGAAAGATTTCGGTCCAGAAAAAAAAAAAAAGGTCAAAACATCCACTCCTCCTAACATCCACCACACCTTCTATCACTGTCAACATGCATCTCTCCTTGAGTAAATACAAGAAAAGACCGTGATTTTACATACATGGAACATTAATCTTAGATGAGGCAAATGGGTGTGGTTCGTGAAAGTGTCCGTTAGGGGGGGATATTGGCGTTGATCTCGTCGAGTAGCTCTTGAGCTATCTTGGCATTAGACACCTAGACCGCGATCAGTTGAATGGAATAGGCCGCGAAGCACGTAGTGAGCTTACCCGGAGGTTATAGTGCATGGTTTTGTTATTTACGATAACGCTGAACCGTATATATCGCGGATCTTGCGCCAGGAAACACTTCATTCCCTGGAATAGCGGTACATTTAACAGCAATGTGTACACAGCTTCTTTTCGCATTACTAAAAGAAAATATGTAACTTAGCAGGACGAGCGCTCGGGAATGTACGAACCAAGGCGAGCTCCGCTTCCGTCCGCTCTGCGAACATTGAGCTTCAGTTGGCCAGTTCCCCGCTCTTTCCACTGATTCTGTGGACAGAGCGCATAAAGCTTGCCACGAATATGAAGAAGCGTTTCTTCATCTTCTTCACCAGTGATCACTAAATACACTCAACATTTTCTGCACAGGCCATCAAGAGAATTTAAACTCGCCTTCTTGTTCCGTCAATTTCTCTTTTTCTTCTTCACTCTGTTCCTCGTCGCCGTCTTTGCTCGCCCGCAACCGTTCGCCAAACGTCGACGGTGCACGATCGCTTCCTTCCTTATCCGCATCGCCCTCTTCCTCGCCACTCCCGCTCCATTCTCCATTTCCGAGTATACCGAACACCGACCCCTCCTTGCGCTCCAACGAGCTTCCCGAGGAGCCCCCATTCGGTGACTCTGCTCTCGCGCGCTTCGGATGTGGCACCGAAAACGCTTGCATGCCGCCCACATATGACGAAAACACACTCGCATTCATGCCGATCGCCCGTCGCGGCGGGGATTTGCTCCGTCCGAGTATGCTGCTCTTCCCATTATTGTTTCCCAATGGTGATTTGGACCTCGCATGCGAAAATGGGGCAGCGGATGCAAATGGGGAAGTAGACCCCGCGAAAGCTTCGAATCCTGTCCGTTTTGTGGCGGTGCTTGGGGTGGCTTGCTGTAAAGAGGTCTGAGATAATGCAAACGCTGCAAATGGCGATTGGCTAAATGGGGATGTAAAAGGGGCATGGTTGGGTGTGGTATCAAGGGGGGATGAAACGTGCTTCGTAGAGGAAGTAGGCGGTTTTTGACTGTTAGAAGAAGCGCTCGAGAAGATGTTCTGTCCTTTGACAGAGGCAAACGGGGACGCTGCAGAAGCATACGACATGAACCCGCCCTACAAAGAACTGAGTGGACACACGACATGACGCCACACAACATGATACGTACGAGTTTCGGTGCAGGGGTCTCCGGGGCTGGAACTGACACTGGCACCGGTGACGGTTCCTCGTACTGTTCAGGAGGTGGCGACGGTCGCTTCGAAACGCGTGGATTATCATCCTCGTCTGCGTCGTCCCTAAACCGCTTCGCAGTTTCGGCCGTCGTTGGCGTGAACGTCGACGGCCCACTCTCTGGCCCCAGACTGTTCGCACGATCTGCTAATTTGCGTTTGAGGCCCTTATCAGGTTCGCCACCGTCCGACTCAGAGGCACGGCGGGTATGTGGAAGACTAGGAGCGGTATCCCGTGCCTCCTCCGCTTCTTCAATGGCATCTTCGACGGAGACGAACGAACTTGGCGGTGCTGACGCGAATTGAGATGCACAGACGTCTTGGGTCGTCTCGATGCTACTTTGCGTCTCACCCACATCCTGGGAGGGCGCGATGCTCGGCTGCGAGTTGGGTCCTGCTTCTTGCTGGGATTCCAAACCCTGTTGCCACTTCATGTCTTCCACGCCCTGACTGATCTGTCGGACCTTGACGTCGTGCGGCGGCGAGACGCTGAGCTCAGGCGAGTGCGGGTGCGACGGGGTCCGAGAGCGCGACTGGCTCTGGGTGTCCAGCACGTCCTCTTCGAGCGTGGTATCAAGATGCACCCGACCCCTCTTTGCAGGCGATTTCACGTCGAGCGCGTGCTAGTATGGGAATTGGAGAAGCCGAGAAAAAGGGCGTGTTGAGGGTGAATTTACGTCAGTGATACGCCAAGGGGTAGGGCAAGAAGAAGACGTACAGCACTGGTGGCATTCCTGGGCGTAGCAGGCTCGAGAGAGACCTCTCGTTCTCGTTTCCTGGAGAGGGTTTGTTCTGTTCGGATAGATGATGTAGTTTGGAATCGGATGTAGGATGAGTTAAGGTGGGCCGGTCTGATAAAGTAAGGCCGTGCTGCAGCCGGATAAACGCACCTGTACACTCGTTTTCGTCAGGCGAGGGGGACGGTGGAGGTGGGGAGGGCTTGCGGACATTGTCGACAGTGACTAAGGCGTCGTCGACGGTGTCAGCCATTGTGCGCTGGTGGTCTGTGCGCTGTGAATGTTGTGTGGTGTTCTAGGAAAGCGGGAACAACAGGCGCAGCTGACAAGCGGCAGGGGAATGGACTCGGCACAACCCGATTACAACAAAAAAGACCCCTCTTGGGCGCGACCTGGTCAAGATTCTCACTCCAACCGACTTCCATGTATACAAAATAATGATAGTATAGTGTATTTCAACATCCTTCTTGCCGTCGTCGCTCTGCAATCGTTAACATGTGCACGAGACTCGGCTCGAAAACGGGTTTGGTCAAGATACTAGGAATCGCGTCAGCACGCGCGCGCGGGGAATTGCGGACAATACTCACTGATCCACACCTGCCTCAATGTATTCTTTCTGGTCCCCGATGAGTGCATTCCCTGCGCTATCTTAGTGCCACGCCATGCGTCCCAGG
>QFEM01002396.1:0-10135 GCA_003316205.1 Boletus bicolor
CGACTGGGTCCGAGAGCTCTGATAGTTTCTTCATCTTGAGAAGCACTTTTTGGCGTGTTTCGTGTGCGGATTTTTGTTGGGCGACGAGCGCGCGGACGTCTTGGATGTCTGCATCCGTCATGGGGATCATCGTTGGCGGGCGGCGGATCATTTTTTCTTGAGCGGATACTAGAGTGAAAGAGTGGATGCTGGATTACATAATTACCTCCCAGAGTCCCTTCGGATATGAATTCAGCGCCTTTTCTCGTACAGCGTAAATTGCGAAGAATGACTTGATAATGGGCGTACTAGTGTGCTGGTGGGTGGTATAATTACAGAAACTACTTGAAAGCTGTTGACATGCACCTTGAGAGGAAATGATCAAGTATTGACGTTCTCTTGACTCGCCCATCTCCGAAAGCAATGCACTGCGAACTTGAGATGAGAAATCCATTTTTTGGTCGTTCGTTCGTTCAAGGAACTGGCGCAGCGCTAGGCGTACCGTGGACAGAGTCGAACGACCTATCCTCCGACCCGCCAGTTGCTGATTTCGTTGAGTTTATTCGTAGCAATGAGATGCCTCCTTTCCCCTACCCTCCCTAAACCTCCGTTACCTGCTTTGCAATTCCATGTTTACGAATGGTGCACCTCCCACTCTCGTCGTTGAATTGCCTCAATCTCCCGCTCGTACACAATCGAATCGAATCTCTGCTCTAGATTCATCTCGATTCGCTTTGGGGAGCTCTCTGCAAACCTGAACTGAATTTCGGTTCGTTTAGCATTCCACGTCGCATAGACAAGTGGAAAGTGGACATGACATCTAGCGAATTGTTGGAGTGTATTCAAATAAAAATCAAACACACGAGGCAGAGAGCACGTACGATCGCACCATAAGGTAAACAGGGGCATCAACATCTGGTTGGGCGAATGGCGACTACACATAATCGCTGGAAGCTGAAGACGATTTTCTTTACAACTCAAGGCTGAATGGTAACAAAAAAAAATAGAAGAAAAGAAGCCATACATTTACCGGAGAGATACCGGTCGATAGTCCCGCAAAACTTGAAGCATCTCAGGGACCAGTTAAAACTATCATCATTCTCTTTTGCAATGTGCGCAATGACATCGCCATGTCTATTATTTTTATCATGGCGTTGGGCATGACAACAATCGTGTGTATCATAAACACTCCCCGAGGGGGGGGGAACCTAGTCCACATATTAGACAAACATACGTGTAGTTTTGCCGGGGTGATAGAGAGGCGGGGGTGAGGCACGGGGCAACAAAATATGGGCCTAGTAGGGTCGCCATGTCACCGACGAAACGAACCAAGAACAACAACCACATGGATTGAGTACGAGCTCGAGGATGACCGGCGGAAAAAAAAGACAACCGGGAGCAACGGGCGCAGAGAGAGGATCGTCGGCCGTGGCCAACCATTCGCGCCCGCACATGGCCACGGCTTCATACGAACTTGACACCGCCAGGTCTCTCCAGAGAAACCCCGCCACCAACGGCCGAACTCCTCGCACGGTGAAACGCCAGCGCGTGTTCCACGGCGTCCATCAGAGGTTTCATCGCCTATATCATGTTGTAAATTAAAAATCGCACGACGTAAAAGGTGTGTGGAGATTGAGCGGAGAGAGCAAAGAGGCAAGAAAAGGGAAGTATCCACTCACGACGACGATCCTGTTGCCCTCCACCCCCTCTAGCACCGCGGCTCTGACGAGCGCGTCAACCTTTTGGTGTGTCTTGCCGAGGTACCCAGCCATCTTGGCTGCTTTTGCTGACCGTTGTACGGCGGTGGAGGTCGGCGTAGGGAGGTCAGAAGGTGGCGGATAAATTGATGTCCAGAACTGTCGGAGGAATTCATTGGCAGCTGTCTGACACGTCGTGAGTTGGCGGAAGAGGTCGGGAGGAAAGTCGGCTATCGAGGGTACGGTGAGGAAGAAACGGGTAAAAAGGGAATTTAGACGACACACGCACGCTTCCGTGTCTTGATGTCCAAACGCGCAGCGACGTTCTGCGTCATGGACAACAACGCCGCGTCGCTGGATTTTCTCTCCACTTTCAGCTACCGAGGTCCGGTCGAAGATCAATCGTACATCGATGTACAAGCAAAAACTCACTTGACCGAACCTCGCTTCCCATCCGTTCACTCCATTCAGAAGCTCCTTGAACGCGTTCTTTACGTCGGCCGTTTCTCTTGACTCCTCTACTCCGCTACCCGCAGTCCCTACCCTGCCCAGTTGCCCCTCGAAATACCGTTGTCGATCTTGCATTTCAAGCAAGATACCGGGGGACGACTCATGGTCTTGGAGATCGTCGTATTCGATTTCAGAGAATGGATTCTGTACACATTCAAGTGAGCGAAGATTGCAAGTGCAGAAAACAACTTCACCTCTCCGTCCCCCCCATTCACCCGTCGTCGTTTACTACGTGGTACATCTCTGGCGACAAGATAACTAAGAAGGAATGCGGGTAAAGAAGCCAACAGAACTTACAATGCAGAGTTGAGCAACCTCTCTGAATGCTCGTTGAATTTACGGATGAGTGGAAGTGCGCCGCGCTGACGGCCTGCCTGCATCGTGACATCTTTCTCGTTCCCCGTCTACGCGTCGTGCATTCAATACCGTTGGTTTCACCGCCAGCGAAACGCCCTAGCTCACCTCCCCGTGATCCTCGAGTGTAGCGCCAAGATTGATGTATAAATCTGATATCTCGTCTCTTGGCCGTCTAGGTTCCAATTCTAATCTCGTTCGTACGTTCGTGTTCGGTGAATGAGCAATAGTAATGATACGGACCATCATCATCCTTCTCGAGATACCTGTCAAATATTGGATCCTCCTTGACAACATGCTGCGTTGCTGAAGAACGTATGGAAGCTCGATGTGCATTGAACAGCTTGCTCTGAAAGTACCGTTTCCAGAACTCTGCTTCAGAGAGCTAGGCTCAGTCAGCATCACACACGAGCACGCGCAAAGGAACGACAGCTCACGTTGTTTGGCACGTTGTCACTGTACGCTTTCGCCACCACCGGAAATTCCTCGAATATATCATGTACGAGCTGAGGCGTGATGACGATTTTGACTTCTCCGCCCTCTACCGTTTGTGGGCGGGGATCTACGAGTTGACCTGGACGCCCACGTCTTTGGTTTTCCGTCGCTGCCTCTGCAAGCAGGAGGTACTACGTTTATCGACGGGCATGGCCACGTTGCAGAGGTCGGCAGCGTCAATACAAAAAAAGTTGGGATCGACGAGGATGGACAAGGATGGGCGTCACACATCACGACAGCAAAGCAAAAAAAAGTACGACCCACCTCTCTCCCCTCCCAGAATTCAGCCTCTGTAATCTGACCACCCATGACGAGGTCCTTGTGTAACGCCAACAACGCTGGGTTCGCCAGCAGAACCCGCTTTCTCAGTCTGAAATCCGTCGCTGCGTCTTGACCCGACAGAATTGGCGTCCGTCCATCGCTCACGACAGAGGTAGCGCGCGACGTCGAGGCTCTCGAAGTTGGAAATGCAGCGGGCGTCACGGCTTTCGAAGGGGTGAGCGTCGAAGCGGCCGTCACAGGTCCTTTTGGTGTCTGCGCCGCCCCGGCGTTGGTCGCAGTGGCCAAGACGCCGCTACTGCGATTACGACTGATGATGTTGGTCAGCTCCGCCTTGAACGTCTCCCGCTCCGCATAAGCCACCTCCTGCGGTGTCGTCGTGAACGTAAAGTTGTGCCCCGCATCGTCGTTGACGAGGCTGAGTTTCAGTCTGACCTGAGCAGCACCTTCTTTGCTGCAGAAAAGTACTGTGGGGGTGTGTGAGCCAACGCGTTGAAGAAAGGGGGGCGGGTTTCTAAAGCTCACAAAATGCATCTTGGTGTGGTACGCGTACGGAAGGGGCTCTTTGACCGTCCTGAGTCCATTGTAGATGACTGTCCGTGAGTTCGAGCGTGCCAGGTAGTTTTTTGTAGGACGCCTTCGCTGTGCAAGCGACGGATGGCATTCGGTTCTATCGAGTGACCGCGGACAAGCCCTGTCAAATGACCTTTTCACCAAGTTTGCACAGCTTGACTCGATACCATCATCATCATGGCATCGACCAAGAAACAGCTCGTCGTGTTCGACTTTGACTGGCCAGTCGCCTCACACGAAATAAATTGACACCCCCTGATCCTTTCACTAGGTCCATGGCAGATCAAGACTCTGATCGTTGGCTCTTTGAAGTCCTCGCCATCGACATTCGCAGAAAAATGAGAGACCGTCCACGAGAGACCGGGACGACCGTACAATGGACGGACCTCGTGTGAGATTCCCATCCCCGTCGTTCTACTCGCCCCCAGGATCGTCGTGATTGACGTCCTTGATTTTTCTATTTATTTATTTTTTGCTCTCGAAGCGCCGATTGTCTCTATGAGCTCTCTCAGCAAGACCGTGGCGTACACAGACAAGATATCGAGAACGCCCTCCGCCAGATCCCTTTCGTGAGTTCTCCCGCTTTCGAGGGGGGGGGGACCGGTCGAGTCAAAGATTTCACTCTACTCACCCGATCAACCTCAGCACCCCGCCATGAAACGCGGCATCCAGCTTCTCAAAGACCCCACCAGCGTCGATACCACCCTCTTCATCCTCTCCAACGCAAACACCTTTTTCATCAATACCATCCTCCAGGTACGTACGACAACACCCCACCGTGCCCATACTGATCTCCCCCTCACCGATCAGCACCAAGGCATCCGAGAGTGCTTCGACACCATCATCACCAACCCCGCCGACTTTTCCGACCCTGACAACCCACACCGCCTCGTCCTCCGTCGACGCGTCGGACCCGATGACCCACCTCACAATTGTCAGGTCGGATGTGAGCTAAACATGTGCAAGGGTACGTCTCCCCCCTTCCCGTACGAACACTCCGTCACGCCAAACACGAACAGGTCAAGAACTCACGCGCTACCTCGACGCCCGTCGTCACACCGAATTCGACCGCGTCGTCTACATCGGCGATGGCAGCAACGATTTCTGCGCTGTCTTGCGTCTCAGGAGGTACGTCCGTCATCACCCGTCACGTCCGACGTGGGACTCACACTTGCCCAGCCAAGATGTCGTCCTCTGTCGTCGCTTCCGCGGCCTTGAACGCAAAATCGCAGACGAACGCGCCAAGGGCCCTACATCACGCCTCCGGTGCACCGTCGAATACTGGTCCGGCGCGTGGGAAGTCGAGGAAAAGTTTCAGCAATATGCCAAACGGACCGTCAATTAATCTTTTGCCCTTGCATAAAAGGACGGGGTGGATGCTTGGATATACCACACGTAGACGAGATCTCCCGCTGGATGTACCCACCTTCCTTTCAAATAGACTGTCTGCGAAACATCATGATCACCCTCAGTGATCTATACCCAACGCCACTCGGGGGTCGCGATGTATACGATTGCTTGGTAAGAAAGTGTGAAGAGAAAGAGAATAGTAAGTAAAGAGAAAAAGAAAACCTTGATGGAATCAGATGTCTCGTAAATGACAGACAGTGAGTGGAAGTGGAGGGGAGATGTGATTTGCATCAAAAAAAAGGAGAAAGTAGAGGAAATTGGTGGATTATGATCGTCGTTCGTCATTTCATTCATCATTGTTTAAGAAGGAGGAGGGAGGCAAAGCGTGTACGTGAGGTTGAATACGACGCGCAGATGGACGGAGACTGGGACTAGGGGGCAAGGGCAGCAAAGAAAGAAAGAAAGGAAAAACACCCGCACGCACGCAAAAAGTAGACTTCAAGGCAATGGATATCATCAAAGAAACAAGGAAAGAAAAAAAGAACAACAACAAAACGCACCTCCCCCCCGCCCAAACCCTCGTACATCACCTCGACCAAAGATCCATCCCGCTCATCCGTCTCGCTTCCTTGGCGCTTATACCTCCTTGTCCTTGTCCACCTTGTCCACCACCACCCCCTCCTTCGGTACCACCGCTCCCTGAGAACGGGTTGCGTCCTTGCGCGGCAGTGACGCTCGCCCCGTAAAAGGACGGAGCGCCCCCTTGAGTAGTAGGCGGTGCATTGACGCCTTGTGTCCGCACGGACCCAACCCCTACACCCACGCCAATACCTCCACCACCCCCCGTCGGCCCTCCATACGACTGGTACTGATCCGGCTGCAACGGCACATACACCGTCCCAATATCCGTCCGTTGTCCAATCGCGTCAAAGGGTGAGTTGGACGCTTGCTGTTGCGCGTAGGAAGCCTGGAACCGCGTGCCTCCTCCCCCGCCAGTACCGGGACCCGCACCGGGACCTCCGGCACCACCGCCCGTCGTTCCGCCCCCGCCTCCACTTCCACCCAATCCTGTCGCGTATGTCTGTGCAGGGCTCGTCACCATCGCCGACGGATTATACCCCGCACTCGGCCCCGCATCTCCTCTCGCAGCCGACCGCACGTTCGACATGACCGCTTCCCGTCGACTATCGTCATCCACAATGATCGTCGGTTGATATGAATGTGACAGCTTCGATGGTGGCGCTTGGTACCGTCCGGTGCGATCACCCCCGCTTCCTCCCGGACCCGCGCCCCCACCAGACCCTGCAGACCACGCACCGAGGCCACCCGCAGCGGCGAGTTCCGCCTGCTGTTGCAAATACTCGAGTTGCGGGTACGGTTGCGCAGCAGGTGGCTTCCCCGCCTGTCTCCTCTCCCATTCGCGCATCGCATCATCCCGGTTCAACACCGGCGTTAACGCATTCCGCCCCGCGATCACATCTTGATTCATATGTTGCAACCGTGCCAACGCGGGCGGAATCACATCGGTATGGTTGATCGTGTTGGCACGCATACGGGCATGTGTGTGCGTGTGCGTGTGCGACGTGTTGGGGTAGTACGCAGACGAGGTGGTGCCCGTGGCTGCGTTGGTGTTTAACAAGCCGGGGACGTTCAAGCTCGGCGCGCCAGTCGGATAGCCAGAGGTACCCCCACCCATACCCATCTGCCCTGCCATCTGCGCATTCGCACTCGATTGCGACGCGTACGGATGTTGTGCTGGTGGCGGTGGTGGCGGCGGGGGGGCCTGTTGCGTCTGGTATGTGGGAGGTGCACCCTCTGCTGCGCCTTGGTACGTCGTGCCCGCGGGCGGTGGCGGTGGTTGTCCTTGCGGCTGCTGCTGGCCACCAGTTCCTTGTTGGCCTGACATGTACGGATTGCGGAAGACATTATTAGCAGCTTGTGACGCAGCTTGTGCTTGCGCCGTGTACGCCTGGTGCTGGGCAAGATGCTGATTATACGACGCCGCGTCTTGATATGCCCTGGTGCCTTTTGGCTGAGAGGGGACGAGACCGCCATAGGGCCGCTTAGGGTCGGCCTGAGAACCAGACGAAGATGGCACTTGAGGGGTATGTCCATTCGGCTAATCATCAAAGGGGCGTCAGATGACGTCCCAAGAAGGATGCAAAGAGTGCCAAAGATGAGAGGAAACACAGTTTTGGATGTCAACTCGAGGCGCACGACTTACTTGGAACGGTTTTGTGAACTTTTCGCCTGTGATAAACGGGTGCATTCTAGCCTGTTGTGGAGACCATCGCTCGATCGGGTTCAGGTTGAGTAGACCCTGGCAGAAATCGATAAACGATGCCCGGTTGTTGAGCTCTGTCGTGGGGGATCAGATTCGCACGAATATGAACAATTACGCGATGATGCAAAGAAGAGGGGTACCCGCAGCACCGCGCAGCAAAACACATCAATGGATTTAAGAAATGCAACGACGGGCCGTACCTTTCTCCATTTCATGACCCTGCCGAGTCGTCGACTTAAACGTCGGCATGGGTGCAGTGTTGATAATCTCTGGTAGCGTCGTCGCCTTGAAGTACTGTTTCCCGGGTTGTTCGTTCGAGTTGTGTTCCCGGGAATATTGCTCCAGTGTCTTAAGCCTGTACTTCTTGTGACCAAACACGTCCACATAGGAATCAAAGAATTGTTTCGTTTGCTTCCCCATGTCCAGCATGTACGTGGGAGGCATCCTGCATATCAAAATGTCATTAGCCATCTGTCAACTCGTTGCCTGTTCCACCCGCGAGGTACGGGTGGCCAAAGTGAAATGAAGAATGCGGAGGAATGGACCCAGAGAGACGGAACGGTACCCACCCAAGCATTTCGACTATCCGGGTGATCTGATTATATTCGCTCGTTCCCGGGAACAGCGGCAACCCCAAGAAGAGTTCCACCGCAATACAACCCAAGGACCACATATCGATAGAAGACGTATAAGGGATACCAAGGATAACTTCCGGTGATCGATAGAACCTTGACTGTATATATGTATATACTGTCTGTCGTTCGTGACATGCTGACCCAAAGTCGATCACCTTGATTTGGGGTGATTGAAGTCTGAGTAGGGATGATAAATTTGGGCTCAACGAGTGAGGCAGAAGAGACCAGACGTACGATTTCAAGAGGATATTTTCTGGTTTGAGATCACAGTGGATCAACCGTGCGTCCTTGAGCACAGTAAGGGCATCCAACAGCTGAGCAGTAAACACTTTGACGAGTTGCGTGCTCAGACCTTGAAATTGGTTTTGTTTGATGAGTTCGTACAGGTTTGACGAAAGAAGCTCGAAAACGAGACAAAGATGATTACGGTGGATAAAGGAATCTCGCAATCGCAAAATGTGATGTTCGTCCGCCGGATCACATTGGTTGTTGAGCTAAAGTGGGGTTCAAATGCAGCTCCGTGGATGATCGTGCAAAGCACATACCAGTTCCAGTATCGTGACCTCCATCATACTTTGATTGAAGTATGCCGGTTTGTTCTTGACAACCTTGACGGCAACAATCTCGTTGGTCTTCATGTTCTGGCACTTGACGACCTGCCCAAACGTTCCCTGCCCGAGAATATCAAGGATGAGGTAACGACTGCTCGTGGGAGATGAGAGACGGAATGGATGAATGCAGCGGCGACGTACTTGTGGCCATCCTCGCTCCCTAGCCAATCGTTGACGTAAAGGATATAGTCATAATCCTCGTTGTCGTAGCCATCGTTATGCGCTGGTTTGCTCGGCTTTGTGAGGACGCGCCGTGGATTGTGTGTTGATTCATATCGGAACTGTGGATTGCAAATGTGGTACGTATCCACGATGTGTGTTGTCAGCTGCCGTATGGGCTGAATAAGAAGAGGCACGGCCCATCAGCACGATGCAGCATGTGGACGAGACGAAATGGGGTGCATACCGATAATACGATGCCGTTAGAGTCGACTCGTCTCCCCGTAGGAAGGTTATTTACGTAAGGTCGCAAGTCTCGGCTGTCACGGACCCTCCTAAAGCCAGAAGCACGACGACGGTGTTGGGGCGCGGGATCCACAAGCATGGGTTGGTCCTGAGGATAATACTGATTCGCCGGGCTCTGGGGATGCGCAAAAGAGAGAGGTGTACTGGGCGTCGAGGTAGAGTTTTTGATGGGTACCTGGGCGGTGAGATGTGTCTGATTTTGGTGTGATGGTGGCTGGGGACTGGAGGATTCGATGGCATACCCGGCATAGGCAGCCTGGGTGGCGCTTTGGGACGAAAAGGGAGTCCCTATGGGGGGTGTTGATACATCTGGCTTGGTTTGGGAGTGAGATCGCGTGTGGGAGGGATAGTTGGAGGGCGGGTTTCCTCTTTGCGCATCCGAGGACGATCCATAGATATAGGAAGGGGTGGCCGTGGGAGAGTACTGAGCCTGTTGTTGGTATGGGTCGAGGAGGGCGTTGCCTGGGCGCATGGGCGATCGACCAGAACGGGTGGTGGGATCGTGTTGCGTATGCGACCGCTTGGGAAGACTACCGCCTGTACCATTGTAATACATATCTGAGTAGGGTTCAGGACCGGTGGGGGAGACGGCGTTGGTGGGCGCTGGGGCAGAAGACATCTGATTGGACTGATGGAATGCGACGCCGGATGGATAGAGCGAGTTCTGTGGCGGTTGTTGGGATGGAGGGATGTGTCTCGTAGAGGAGGACTGTGTGTCGACGTTGAACGCGCCTTCTAGATCATCTGGCTGATGGTGGCGACGAGCGCGGGATGTACCGCCGACGGATGCACTGGCACCCAAGGATGCGCTGCGTGAGAGTTGGTTGAGTGCGCCAGAGAGATAGGACGAGGGGGAGATGGGGGGCTGGTTGTCCTGATCGAGGAGATGAGCGATGCGGGGCT
>QFEM01002397.1:0-27332 GCA_003316205.1 Boletus bicolor
AGGTGAGTCGGGGCTCAGCTCGTGCATGACGGGTAAACCTGAGAGAGAGGGATGAGCAGGAAGGATGGAGCGGTATAGTGCGTCTTACGATCGTTATCGGGGTAACGGTCCGTGCGAAGAGGGTATGAGGAGGGACGCTCATCGTTGGTGGAGGGAATGGAGAGAGTAGGGGTTTGGGGGCTGTTGGTGGGGGATACATAGTCCACTGACAAGGATAATACTTGTGGCTCCAGTTCGGCAGCACGGGGAGCAGAGCCGGAGTGGCCCTTGATCATCCCCTGGGATGCAAGGAAAGTCTTGATCTTTTCACGCAAGTCGAGGACATTGCGGTTCTCCTGGGAGATATGAGATGGGATGTGAGGGGGGAAAGGAGATGGACGATTTACCCGCAACCATTCTGGACGTTTGGCACCGAAGCCGAGGCATTGAAGACGGAGGCGAACACAAGTGGAGCAGCTGCCGTCAGAGTTCATCTGCTCGTCACATTTCTGGGAGTAGGGTTAGGACGGGAAGGGAAAACGGAGGAAAAAGGGGACCTTGCGACGGATTCTGCAGGTGTAACAGCCGGACTTGGCGCGTACAGCGCCTTTTGTTTTTGGCGCTCCGGGTCTCCTTGGCTGTGGTGACTTGGGTGCGGGGGGCATGAGTGAAGAAGAGGAAGGGAAAGTAAGAATATAAAAGATATTAAGAGATGTCAGATATGAGAGAGGAGCGGGGACGAGGGACGCATTGTAGGCATAGGGCCAAGGTATAAGTAACGTACGAGGTGAGCGGGAAAGGACACCGAGTGGTACACACCGGTATGGTCTGTTAAACACAACAGCGTCTCGGGGTCCTTACCCCCGATTTTCAAAACCGATGGGAATATTTGCCAAGGGGTTTTATTTGATCCCGTCCGGTCACGCGCGGCTATTTTCCCTTTTCTAGCATATCGAAGATCCAACAACCACCCACAACTTGACCCCCCACCTCACATCCGCAGTCAGACCTCCTGCCCGAGTGGTGGCTATTGGTGCTATCTGGAGTGTCTTTCATGGCATGAGCGCTCTTTGCTGCCGCTGGTGTCGGAGAATACTTCGCTCCTTTCATCGGCATTTAACTGAGTTACCGGGCTAGACCCCCAAAGACAGCCACTATGTCTCGAAATGGTTCGGTCAACTTCCGCGCTTGTCGCACACGCCACTTATCAAACACGTCCACTGACAAAGTTCGCCTTCCCCATCAGACATTTTGCCCCAGGAAGCTTCAATCTTCTCCTCCACAGCCCATAGTCCCACCTCCACCGATAAAGCAATACATACACACGTACTAGTTTGTATCTAACCAGGGTACTCGTGACATGACTTCCACCCACCATATTCGTGACGTGAGAGCGAGCCTTACAATTACAACTCAAGCACAACCGAGACTCGGTAGATAATGCCGTTATCCCGTCCAACTTACCCGTCCGATATGGGACCACCGCTGATACTCAGGTTCCTGACCTTGTGCCTCAGTCCGCTGCTTGACGTCCCTCCCCCATCACCCCCTTTCGAGGCTTGATTTCCACCCAGATCTCCAGGGACAACCCCAGCTCCTGTTCTCCTCGCTATCAGCGCCCGCACCGCACTCAGCCACTTGATCTCCTCTTCCTCGCTCGGCGCGCACAGCAATAGCGTCCGCTTTGTGGTCACTATCTTGAACGTATACGGCCCGTATGCATATTTTCGATTATCCGGTGATCCCGCTGACGCTTGTGTACTCATGATCGGTGCAGGAATCCCTCCACCGTGTTTGTGTGACTGCATATCGAATTCTAATGCGTCCAGAATCTCAGAGACAGAAAATTGCCGGTGCGGCTTCGTGTCCTGCCCCAGTGCAACGTGCATACATCAGCCACCCGTCTCCGATCAGTCCAACTCGACTCACCATGTGACTTCCTGAATAAACTAATTTTTCTCCATATAGCACGAACCATCGTTTGCGCCAATTATGTCGCTTCGAACCACATTTCATCAAGTAACCGGACACCACTATCTTCGTAATCCCGTCCCTCAGCGGACCTGAAGGCCGAGTAGGTGAGGAACCGACGATCGGTCGATTTTGCGAGGACGTCGAGTACGTCCGCTGAGCACTTGGCGAGACATCCTCCGAGTCAGAAGAGGTGACATTGGGAGGGGGCGTTATAGTAGTGTTGCGAACTTGGGTTTCCGGTATCGCTACCGGCGTAATTAGCGACGTTTGAGTCGACGTCATCATCAGGGTCTCGCGTGCATCCTGAATGGCCGCTACCCATCGCTGTACCTCTTCGGGGCTCTGTGCTCGAAGATAAAACGTTCTGACAGACGTGACGACCCCAAAAGTGTACAGATGCTTCTTCAACACGACCTGTGTGCACGAGTGGACGTCGGTCAAAGTGAGAAGTCGAAGCAGCTGGTACTCCGCAGAGGTCTTGTAGTATGCCAGATGTGCTGGTCGTAATACAAACCATCTCTTCTTCCAGGTCTACAGTAACATCCAGATTAAGAAATAGTGGAGCACTCGTGATACACTGACCTTGCGCCGCTCGCCCTTCTTCCAGAGATAGCCAGACTTGATGACGCCTTCGTTCACGGAGTCCTCAATGCGCTGAGACTTGTCCGCCGTCTTCCACGGCCCTTCCTCTTCCTCGTCGTCTTCTTCAGATTCCTCACCGCTGCCTGATGCACGCTCCGCGATCGAGGAAAGTGGTGGCTGTGAGCTGCTGCCAGACAATAGCGCTCCAGTAGAACCCATCGATTGTGAATGTGCGGGAGACGCCAAATCTGGTGACATGACGGAATCTGAATCTGACTCTGTTCCAGATACATGTGCCTGGGCGACAGGTGGACTCTGCGATTCCCCGGATCAGAACAACGTATCGAGGGGGAGGGAGGTAACAATGATGGATCGCACCTTCTTGGGTTTGGCAGCAGAGTGCACAGAGAGTTTCCTTTGTATCTCTTGTGGAGAGGGCGGTGCTGCAGCCGAGGGCGACATGCTCCAACGTAGCAGGATAAACGTTTGGTTGCAATCAAGAGTTGTCTTGTCGCTTGTATACTGTATGGGCGCAACAGACACGCTCTGTCACATGCGTGACTCGTCACGCGTTCCGCCCTCCGAATGTAAGACGGCGCTCGGAACCAGTACTTACTGGCGCAGCATGTCCTCGGTTGAAAGTAGCAAGTAATACAACGAAAATTTCTTCGCTGTCAACGCTGCCAATCGTTTAAACGCGAGCAGAGTCTGCTCGTGCAACTGAAACCGTTCTTGTGTGACATTCCTAATCTGGAAATAGTAACTTGGTGTGATCAGATAAACCCCGATTGGTCGTATTCTGCCAAGTTGTCTCCAACGACTACCAGTACTCTTGAACCTCAACCATGCCATTGTCCGTGCAGGAAAAGTTCGAGAAAGCCGTTAAGCACGTCCAGAGTCTCCCCAAGGACGGCCCTTATCAGCCTGATCAGGACACCAAGCTAAAGGTGAAGAGTATTCTCTGCGAGATCATGCGATCAACTGAAATGGTCGCATCAGTACTACGCATATTACAAGCAAGGTTCGTGTTCTGGACCAGTCGACGCTGGTCCTCACTGAATGCGGCATTCAGTAACCGAAGGTGATGTGAACATCGCGAGACCAGGCATCCTGGACTTTGTCGGAAAGGCTAAATGGTGAAAGCACTTTCCATTACTTCGTAGCCACGCTCAATTTCACATGTCACTATAGGGATGCCTGGAATGGTGTCAAAGGCACAGCAAAGGAAGTTGCTCAGGCTAAATACGTCGAGTTGCTTGTCCAGGTACGATTATCCCGTTATATTGTCTGAGTTCACCCAACAGCTGAGCTCGATAACAGGACCTCGAAAAGATCACGTCAAAGTCCGAGGAGGTCAAGAAGCTGCTGGAAGAACTCAAGGAGTAGACGAGGTTGCTGTGGTAGGCTGTATAAGTAAGCACGTGTAAACACACGTCCGGAGCTGTTGGGGAATTAGGCACACCCGCCATGGTTAAATGACCGGTGATATCGTGTGCAGAGTGCGTACAGATTCAGCACGCAGCACGAACCCGAACATAGCAGGTGTAATCACTGCTCCGACACGAGGCAGATACGCCCTGGCGTCTGTACCACAACATTGGCGCTGCGAGAGGAAGGGGTGTCTGAGGGCCTGACACAGCTAGTTGGCTTCAGCCGCCCAGCTTTCCTAATTTAGGCATAGAGGAGGGAAATATTTGCAGTTCTCAGAGATGGCCAATAAGAAGAAGCGTAGCGAGACAGATCTGGGATAATTTCACCAACTTGCACAGCCTCCGGGTTTCCACTGTTCGTCCACCAATTTCATGAATACAGCATCCTGCCAGCCATTAGGTAACCCACTGAGTTGGTCGTAAGAATTATCGTTCGGACCGGTATGCCAGGTCCAGGAATGGAGCCTTGTTGTGCAACGAGGTTGAAACGTTGACTGCTGTGAGTCTATATTTTTTGCGAACCATGGTAATTAATAAACACACGATTCGCTCTGCGGTTGTGTTTCGTGACATACCTCGATCCGTTCGATCAATTAATTTGGCCATCTTCACACCACAGACGCCGCTGGTGACGTGGCTTTGCCAAGGTACGTATGTTGCTAGCAAATGCCGATCAGGGAGCTTTGCTACTTGCCTAGTACACACTGGGTAAGTACCAACTTCGGGCCACTTAAGTTCCTAGATAGTGGCAATGTATGCCTTATCACTTGGGACGTGAGGATCCAAAGTTTTCTTCCTTCGACAACACCTGCCACGACAGAACTGCCGTTTGCCACCCCCTGCAACAGCATCCCAACCTGGAACACGACAACGACCCAGCAGGGTGGTTCTCCGCAACCATTGCTTTGTTCTATCCAGCATGTGACATGACATCGCAGCTTCTCTGCAAGTGGCTGCCATCCTCGTGGACGTGCTGAACCCTAGATTTGTAAGTTTAATGCCTTGGCTCTACCTCGGAGCTTAAGCGCCCCTTTTTCGGAGACTCGCACCTATCGACGTCCTACTACTTTTAGCCGGCAAATGGACGCTAGACTTTATCAGGACAAACCTTACACGCCAGCCACATACGAGCACAGCATGCCAATGTTCGGAAGCACATACTTGAAAATAACGGGCTCACGGCTTCACAGCATGGCCAGGGCACGTACTATGGCCCAATGTGATCGTTTGATACGGGTGAAAATGTCAAGTTTTGCCGACGAAAATGCCATGTGCAGGTCCACGTAAACATTATGTCGTTTCCTCTTCAGCTGGACCAGTGCGAAGAGGCTTCCCTCAGGCTGCACCTGTCAGGCTTTACACCCTGCCGTCAAGATGTTCGAGCGACCGTCCTCCGATCATCATGTACTTTACGGTCGCGAGTCAACTTTTGTTCAGAAAAAAAAAAAAAAACACTCACCGACTCGTGCCTACAACCTGGCCAGACTTTTGCTTATGGATCCAGGAAGATTTCCGCCGGTTCTGCGACGTTATTTTTCTCGGCTGAGTAGTCCCTGTGAGGTTGTTGACTTGTGTTGCGGATTCCAGGTCGTCATCAACGAAATATCCAATATAAGACGTTACACATACCCTCAAACTTGGGGATAAGAAGCAAATAAAATTTTTGATGTCTCTCGAGTTCGGGAACGGACTGATCTCTCTCCCGTCTTTGGTCATACACAGGGGCCGTGTCCGTAGTCGCCCATGTCCCGCAGTATGCTTCGCGGTAGAAACTGGAGCGGTGATTCGATCGAGCCGCCATCGGACGCCCCTCTTCCTGGACGCCCACACTCGGCGGACTCGGGTCATGAAGCAGCCGTAGCCTGATTTATAACTTGGGTTCGTTTCTGCCGCATCCCCGATCTTTTGTGTCACCTCTTATCTACATGGGGTGGCATCCGTAGTTCATTTCTTCCCAGTTGCCAGGTACAACTACACGTACAATGGATTCTGGTCCGTTGTTGGATAAAATAAATTTGGGCCGCCGGCAGTGCATCGCAGCAATCACCCGCTAGTCCGTTGCTATCGCAGGTTTGGTGGCACCTGCGGCTTGATTTGTACCACATGAGCAGCAGCTGCCCAAAGGACGTGAGAGGATTTCTGTTATTCATTCAGCTTGTTGTCACGAGATCGTGACTTCCCAGGATGTCAAGTTGGTCATTTCGATTTACGAGGGTTCGACTCGATACAACGGGTGCCTTCTAGGAGGGTGTCGGGGTGACAAGTCCATAGAAAGTACAGGGATATTACGATACAACACAGCATGGTAAACACAGTGATCTACAAATCCTCGCACAAGGTATATTCAGGTCGTAGCAATAGAAGAACAAAAGCGTCACGAAATATGTCCACAATCGGGGTTGGCGATAAATAACGAGGCACGTGGAGCGACACCGTACTGTATCGTCGGTCGCGTCCGTGATGGTACTTCTTCACGGTGGAGGGTATTTCGAAGGGGAGGAATTTGCTGGGATTCTAATTCTCGAGACAACCTGCGCTCGTATGCTCTGACTCTGCTGCTCACGATGGCTCCCCCCTTTGAGGACGGCAGATTAGATTTTGGTAACATAAGACGCGCAGAGGGCGTCTCTACGTCCATGTACGTTGCAGGGCTAGCTGGCGCTAATGTTAATGGTGGCGGATCTGCGTGGGGTGGACCGCATGACAGAGAGATCTCGGATGGCGCATGATTGTCGACAACAAATATCCCTTGCTCGGTTATTTCCGCAGAACCCAGCGATGGCGCGCGTCGGGAGCCTGATCCGTCGGATGCGAGACGCTGAACCACGTCATAGCTTCCCCCAAGATGTTCCGCGGAGTCGGTATTCGCCGTACGCCCGCTGTGAGCGGAAGACACTGATCTGCCGTGTTCGACAGGTATATCTACAGGTGTGTCATTGGAGCGGACAGGAGTGGGAGAGGATTTCTTCGTGTCTTCTAACGGAACGAGCGGAGGGGCGGGTGTTGGGTCTCTGAAATCCAGTGGCTTAGATGACGTGATCGACGTGCGGCGATCAAGGAGTGGGGATTTCGTTAAACGTAACCACCAACCGTCAGGACGAGACAGAGATGGTGAAGGAGACAAGGTAGAACCTGAGATAGTAGAATGTCGAGGAGGGGATGTAACAGGGTGTGTATCAGAGAAACGTGAAGCAGTAGGACTGTGGCATGTTGGAGAAGTGCTAGCCGGTGGGGAGAGTGCGGCGTCGTCCGCATGACCATATGATATTTGACCGTGCGAAGGTTCTTGCAGAGACGGAAGCGAATTAGAAGGATCCGAGAGGGTTGTGTGAGAGACTTCTCTGAGAGGGGTGAGCATATGTGGGCGTACAGAGAAGGGCCAAGCAGAATCTTGAGGGCCCAAGGCGGTCAAGTCATAATCGTCAGTTTCATCGCTTCTCGGAACAAAGTTGTCATAATCTGCGTCCTTCTCGGGAATGCCATGGCGTAAATTGAGGCCATCATACTCGTCGTCTGGGAGAGGGTCCTCGAAGGGATCAGTATATGACCAGAAGCTTCCATCTCCCTGATGGGTCGGATGCGAAGAATAATCACTGCGGAGACTTCCTTGACGAATTAAACCTTGGCGCCCCCCCTCACGGAGATGATCGACCTTCTCCCACTCGTGATCGATTCCAGATCCGCTAGGTTCGCGGCCAATCACCCCGCGTACCAACGCACTCACAGAGCGGAGGGACCAGACACTCGGCCCCTCACTGCCCAGTCTCTGCACGGTACTCGGGTGTCCAGTCCAGCCAAACGATCTGGTGTCCTCGTCCGCGAACATGTCCCTCCGGGGCTGGCGGGAACTGGTGCTAAATTTGCTGATGCCGAGGTGTGCAAGAATATCCGTTATCACACCCGGGCTATCAATCCACCTGACCCTTTCATCGGTCTGACCGTCAAGGTGCGCTGCCTCTGGCGCAGCGCCACCCATTGATCCCTCCGATGATAATTCGGGGTCATCTGCAAGAGGGAAAAATTTCCTAGCCGCTCTTCTGTCACGGTTATGCACCCGTTTCCAATAGTAGACCATTACAAGTCCACCTGCGACAAGCCCAAGGACTCCAAATGTCGTCCCGAGTGCGATAGCAAGAGTACGGTCGCTTGAGCCAGAGGATGAACCAGAGGTGTTCGAGGGAGGACCCGACGAGCCTCCAGGAGAAGCAGTGCTCGTTCCTCCATTAGAATTGGGGTTTGAACCTGTCTGCGTTGGCGCCAATGAAGCGATGACAGGCGTCGAGCCAGGAGAAGGTGCAGTGTAAGACGTAACCATCGAGGATGTCGCCGGATTATATATGAATAAGGCTGCAGATGCAGGAGAGGAGGAACCATATCCTAACATGAATGATATGAGTGGCCATCGTCGTGATCATGCGATTCGTGCAACTCACCAAAGCAGAATAACACATAACCACCTGCTTGGACTGCAAGATGGTCTTTCCTTTGACCT
The DNA here is from genome assembly GCA_003316205.1 of Boletus bicolor. Taxonomy (NCBI): domain Eukaryota; kingdom Fungi; phylum Basidiomycota; class Agaricomycetes; order Boletales; family Boletaceae; genus Boletus; species Boletus bicolor. The sequence continues at coordinate 8,458 of QFEM01002397.1, forward strand.
AGCTGTGCGAGCGCCGCAACGCTGGTCCAGACCATGGGGTTCTGACCCGTGTTCAAAATCCAGCCATCGCTGTACGTCGTCTGGAGCTGCGAATCGCCGCCTCCATGAATGAGGACTTGGCCGTTGGAAAGGACGACCGCCGCGAAGTCACGACGAGGACTCGGTAATGATTTGTTTGAGATGGAGAGCTTCTCCCAGACAAGAGGATTTTGTGTGGTGTTCAAGGACCACACCGTGCTCATGGGCACGAGCCCGGAGCACGACGCGCAATATCCCCCGAGGATCAGAAGGCGTCCATCTGGCAGCACGAGCGGCGCGTGGCCATAAATATCAGGCGGTGCACTCCTCGAGGATGGCAACTGGGAGAACTCTGGACTGGACGGGCTGAACAAGTAGTGTTCACTGAATCCATTTCCAGAACCGTCCGCCTTCTCACCGCCAATTATCCACACCTTGCCACTTGTATAGGATGAGGAGTGACGAATCCTGCGCATGGGTTCATTCACCCAGTTCTGCGGTTCCATAATGAAGGATGGGCTGGACTTGTCAGAGGTCGAGAGTAGACCTGACGAGTCGTTGAGGGTTGTAAGAACTGTCAAGGAATTGGGGTCTGGTTGACCCCCGAAGAGTAAAAGCTCGGTGGGGTTGATCGCGGACAACGTGTGCCAGGCAAGGGCAGGCGAAGAATTACTAGAGACAAGCTGCCACGGTGGAGACGAGGAGTTAAAGGATGTAGAGAGATCGAGGACAAGTAGGTCGGATATCTCTGGTGCCGAGCTGTACGAGTAGGAGTTGAACGGATCGCTTAGCCCGCCGTGAACGTATAGCGTGCTCTCCAACAGAGCGACTGCTTGTGCCCATCTATTGCGAATGAGTGCCACTCGTACAGATAGCTTAGTTGGTATACTCACCTCGGGGATGGGGTGTATTGCGCAAGGGCTATTGGGGAGAAATACAGCGAACATGATACAATCTGGCAAATCATGTGGGTGATTGATCCTTGGTGGAATGTATTATAAGTTATGATTGTCATTGGACGTCGTGAGTTTTGTTCAACATCAGGTTCGTGAGGATGGACAGGACAGAACCGACAAGTTCAATTTCGACGGAACCCGCGCGGATGTTGAGCCGGCATTCGCTGCTTTTGGACAGCAACGTTCAACAGCGACATACAAGTCAGGTATTCGACGAGATACAAGATGGAGTCCTTTCAGATGCGTCTCACAAATCTAAGAGGCACATCGTGGATGCCCAAGGTCAAGTCAATCGTTGCCTGCAGCACCCGTCCTCGCCATTCATCCACGGTCTCAACCCGACCATTCGTCTGCATCGCAAGCAGGGGTTCGACCCGCCAATCTCGCAACAACGACGCGAGGAAGCACACGCCTTCTGTGGACGCAAATTTGCGACCAAGGCACGCGCGAGGACCTATGCATTGGGGGGATTAATGAAACGGATCCATGGGGATGAACTGACGCATGCCATACCGATACTAAACGCCGTGTACTCCTCCAACTCATCCTTTTCATCCAAGTCTCTCTGCCTTCTGTACCATCTCGAGGCTCGGAATTCGTCGGGCTCAGAAAAATAACGTGGATTGTACTCTAGAGAGGATAGTCCAGATACAGTTAAGCGGACGCGACGCAATGTGCTCACGGACGCCAACCATATCCACCACAACCTCAACACGCCGTCAGCCGTCGGTTCGCAATGGGAGTTCCCAGCAATGACTTACGTTAGTGCCCTTCTTTACGGACAACATTCTGGGTTCACCACCGTCGGAGATGTCCAGGACAGTGTCGTATTTTACCTCGCGGACAAGAAAGACTCCTGATGCTACAATACCCACAACATTCAGATGGTGTCCAAGGACGGCGCTTTGCTACCTACGGAACATTCGGATCCCTTCATAGAATGCTGCGAGTACCTTGTCGAGTTTTCCGTAATCTTCAAGCAACTGAAAATGTGTTTCCAAAACTTGATGAAAGGAAAGTACTACCTAACATCACACCCACCAAGGTATCATCATCTCTCCCTCGCGTTACCTCTTGCACTTGGGCAACAAGTTCGTCTTGGAGGTCAGAATCTAAAGCGAGGAAGGCAAGAGTCGCTGCCAAACTTTGGGCTGTGGTCTCTGAATATTAAATGTAAGTATTCCAAACTCATCAAATGGATCAGGACCAAACGCTTGCCATGACCAGCGAACATGAAGGAGAACAAATTGCCAATCTGTGCCAAGGTCACTCGTTAGTCTCTGGTACCGGTGCAGAGTCTTACTTACCAATTCGTTGTCACTCAGGGCCATCTTACCTCCCGCGTCCTCGGAGGCTCGAACCAAAAGTGTAAAGAGATCCCTCGCTCGCTTGGATGTAGTGTCCTCGGCTTCAGATCGGATAGTCTCTCGCGTGGCGCTGACCAGGGAGTACATGAAGGCTCGCATGGTGTCGTAGGCGCGACGGGTGCGTCGGACCCTGCCACAAATCTCCAGCGTTTTCTGCACGCAAAACGAAGCAAGCACTGACCATGCAAACGGCAATTTCCAAGCCCACGCAGGGGCGGCAATCGCGAATATATTCGTTTTCGTGATGATCTCCATGCATTCTTGTATGCTCATTTCGCCTTGTTGAGCAGGCGGATTGGCCCATGTGAATGGAAATCCGAAGCCAACCGATGCGAATATGATGAGCGTGAACTGTTGTAAAACGGTGGTATGAACGGTGATTCTCGAGGTACAGTCTCAACCAAACAAAGCTCGCCTTGAATGTGAGCACATGGACACTGGGAACCTCGATAACGTCTTTCGTGGCCCATCCCTCAGCAGAGGACATCTCCGCGTAAAGTTTGCGCGAGGCATCCCAAACAAAGGTATACCTTGGCTGGATTAGACATTTGACGGATATTCGATAATCTAGCCGCCTACGTGTCGTTGTTAAACGCAGGACTGGCGATCCTCCTGTGTTTCCTCCACAAGTCACCCTCTGCAGAAACGATGTTCAAACCCCAGAACCTGCAGGATACAAGGTAAGGAAAAGTCGCACGGACGGGTACACCTTTGTAAACTCACAAAAAGAAACGGCCCATGTTATCTGCCTTCCCAAAGGCACCAGACCTGTGGCCTGCAACGACGATTTGCTTCCCGACTTCCATGGAGCGTGTGTATATTGACGGGGAACCACTGAGGAACGGGACAACGGATACAGTGTCACAGCCATAGCGAATGTAAACTAAAGGAGGTGAGCCTAGTACTATCGGAGAGGAAACATGTATACCGTTCTTGGTCTTTCTCCAGGTCCAGGTGAATAACAGACCTAGAGCAGGGGGAAGGTGAGGAGAGAAAAGATACGCCGTGGGAAGGACGGACTTGGGTTCCACCATGTCTCTGGTAGGATTATAGCTAAGACGGAAAACGGCTCAAAGGCAATGCGCAAGCCGGGGAGGGAGCCGACGGCCTGTCATTGGGTCAATATAAGGATCGGGGTTCGCTGTCACGACAGACCTTGAGGGCGCGTACGAGCTTGAAGACGCGCGAGACGACGAGGACGGAAGCGAGAGTAGCGATGGCAGTAGACCAGGAGAGGTCTGGGGAAAGAGTCAGGGGGTACTATAGCAAACGCTAATCGGGATAATGCCTAACCGCTTTTTATCGAGCTCATCGTCGATCGAGATCGTTGTTGGTATCATCGTGGGCAGATTGGTCACGCAGGGGTTGGCTCGCCGAAGCTCGGCAAGGGGTGGATTGCCAGATGTGGAAATGACCACCCAAGGGGTTGCCGCTCGGCACACCTGTGGCCTCAGAAAACGCGGGCGGAGTGTAAATTTGAGTGCTAATACGGGTCACATTCACCGTCGGACTTTCAAGAACATGGCGGCGCTCCCCATCGTGGCGGCTGCGTGGGAAAATCAGGGTTACAAGGCTTTATAAGGACTTATTAATAGTGACATATATTATCGGCTGCGGCTACAAATATCAAAATATTTTAAATTATGAATAAATAACGACCTGCTGAAAAGTTGAGCTCTCCGTCCTCCATTGATTCATGACACCACTCACTTGACATTCATGCCTCTGGAATATCACTAGGCGTTAAATTGGGCTCTCAATGATAGCCACGGCTGCCGTTGAGCGTCGCTAGCATCAGCCAACCCGTCATGCATTTATCACGAGGTCACCCACCCTCTACTGGACCCCTACCCTTGGGGTTGACCTCCTCGTGGATCCGGTTCATCAACAACGCACCAACCGGTTTTGCATGCGTTGTCGTTGCCGTAGGAATCGCAGCGCAGAGACCAGAGGATGCGAAGGCGCACAAGAAAAGACAGCTGGAGATGGTAGAGTAGCGCATTCTGGTGAGATTATGTTGTGTTTGTCGAGCAATGACGTATAGGTATTGTGTTTATGAGAAGCCACGTCTACCCCGAGCCCTTTTATCTACTTCGATCTCCTGTTTGTTCCAGGCAGTTGGCCGTTTGCATCACCTGTGCACACCCATTCATGAACGAATCGTGACATGTTCACTGCCATCATGCACATTACAACCCCTTGAATTACCCAGTTCGGGCAACAGACTCTCGGACAAGTCACACGGACAACGAAACCGTAGAGGAATGCACTCTGCTTTGCACTGCTATTCGGATGCGACGAGTGTGATGCTCACGTCACCACGGTGGGTGACCGCCGAATACCTGCTTCGTCCCAATTTCAAACTAGTTCAGTTCTCGTCTACCTTTTTCCTTGCTACCTGGGTATCCTGGGACGAGCATCAATCCGCCACGGATCTTGATGAGGGTGGCTCTCCCATGCGAATAGCCTAGCTGATGACCGGAAAGTCTGGAATCCGGCACCGTCGTATCAAGGTTCGACCATGAATATAACTTACTGGTTCATGTCAATATTACATGGACCCTCTGACGTAAGTATTTTCTCAGTTTCTCCTCAAGCCGAGGCAATACCCCACAAAGGAATGGTTCCGACTTATTGCAGACCGGACTCTAATCCTGTCCCGAGAGTTCTAGGATAACGGCCTTGCCTTGGGCAGTGTTTCGGTTACTCAACACCCCTACGAGATGAATCGATTGAGACGCCCGATCGAGAGACATTTCTACGAGCATGAAGTATTGCCTGAGTGGGATCAACCCTAGTGAGATATGCCGGTCACTCGCTAGTTGGCACAGGTTCGGGGACGCCACTAAACCGACACTGATGCGGATCACTGGATGGGCTCTAGACAGGTTACCGATTATTCCCAGGTCCACACAATGTTCCTTTGGTCAATTCGCGCATCATCATGGCGCTGCTGTATCCCATGATCATTGCAAGTCCGTCCTCGGGTGCTCAAAAGCGAATAATAACATAACAGATAACAACCAAGGGAAGTTCCTCCAGGAAACCGAAGCAAATGTCTTCTGAACCCCGTCGACTACGATACCTAATCGCCTTGGTGACTTATGCGTCTCGCATCGGCACGGACCCCATACAACAGGTTTCACCAGCTGAGCTCTTGGTGTACCCTTCCATGGAGAAGTGCACCCGAGACCGCACCAACTTGAGGCGCTGCAGGTATTTGAGATGGGTACATGAGACTGTGATCGTACATCACTGACGCTGTTCTGCGCCTACAGCTCGCCCGACAAAGTTCCTGGCGTCTGGCAGGATGGTAGTGACTTTGCCCGGAAATTAAAACGAGACTTGTACTTACTGGTATCGACAACATCCGAGGCTATCATTGTGAGAGTGACCATCAGGAATGGTTCGCAACTGAGATTGACCGAAAGACGGACCTGTGTCTCTAACAACGCCACTAGCAACGCACGAAATCAGTGCGAGGAACGAGAGGAGTAAGGTAGGCTGAAAGACAAACATGGTAGGATGTTGCTACGTGTCGAAAATGGTTGTCAAAGCGCAGCTCACATCTTCTAGGTTATATATCTACGCACAGCGGCTTCTTATGGCGTGTGCTTGCGCTTCCATTACGCCAGAAGGGCGATGGGGTCCGACTGGTATGGATTACCCACGTCACACTATTTTCCAAACGCGGACTTGTTTAGCCGTCTGCTGTTGGTCCTTGTGGCATTGAGACCTGTCTCGAACACCCAAGAGATACAGGATTTGACTTCAAAGATTGACATCTCGGTCAGCACCATGTGGAACTATTTCGCGCTGAGATGGTAGTTTGCTATGACTAGCATGAATTATCGCCCAAAAGTAGTGTATATGAACAACATCACGATAGCAGGCATCGCGCGCGCTGGTTCCCAGCCTCTCAATATAACATTTGCGCCAAAGAATCAGAGTCCATCGTATGGATCTGGCCGAGGAAGGTCCCGATTGTCGGCATAATTGAGATGCTGTCTCAGCACTCGAGAAGCAAGCCGCAGTTGCTGCATCGTAACAAGTAAACAGCTGGCGTTAATGAGTAACAGCACGATCACTGCCACTCCAATCCATTGCGAGGGTATCGCGCGGCGGCGAATCGGAGGTACCTGCACTGAGGTATCCTGGGTGTAGCCATCAGAGAGGGAGAGAAGGCGCTCTTTTTCGACCTCGTCGTCTCCCCCTTGGCTGAGAGCAGTGTAGTCGTCGTCGACCATCTGCTGGAGAGGAGTAAGCACTGAAAGCGTCATACGCCAGTAGGTGGACTGACTCACCTATGTATGACTCTGTCAGATTGATGTGGGTGAGACCTAAAGTACGGTGGGGCCGTGATGATGTGCTTTCCCTGGCTATTTATAAGTTTCCGTGAGGGAGATTGGCATCAGTGATCGAAATTCCTGGAGGCCTTCAAAGCCCTTTTGTGGCACACATGGAAGCATTTTTGCGGACGTAGTGTGGGCCCGTTACTGCGCTGGATGCAAATTGAAGATTTGAACAACCCACGCCAGATCCGCCATAGGCTGCTGGCAAGAACAGAGGGGAGGAAGTTCTACTTCCTCATGCATAGCTTTTTTGGCACCGCCGTGATACAGCACGTAGAGCGGCGATCAAGTCTTCTTTAGGGTCTCCGGCTTGGACGATATGATGAGAGGCTCGCCTCAACGGCACCGCCGCAATGCGCGAGAGAAGGTGTTATATCAATGGCACGGTGCGTGGTAGAACGTGCTCTCAGATCAAAACCATGACACCTCCCATTACTCCCCGCGGGACGAGACATTCCCCTCGTCTTTCCATGCTCTTCAGTTCATTTCGCCAACCATCGAGTGCCGTGATCGCCTGCCTCGGCGCGTTCGCCGCCGTGACGCTCCTCAACGTCGTATTCACCTTTTACACCATCCACACAGTCAAGGGTCTCTTGCCAAACACTCGCCACTGGAGTAAGTCACGTTTGGTTGTTACCCCCCATATCCATTTTTTCAAAAAGATTTTTTTTTTTTTGGGAAAAGCCTACGTGGGTGATGACTTTCCCTCTGACCTACCAGTCGAGATACCACTCGCAGGCCTGAGCGTGGAGACTGGCGAGGATCACTTTTCTCTCTATGACGACGACGAATGGGGAACCCTTTTCCCTTCGGACGGTTTCGTCCGTCTTGGTCCGAATGACCGCACCTTCCATGTGTCGCTTTTCCACCAGCTCCACTGTCTGGACGTCATTCGTGTCGGTTACGTGACGAATCGAACGCACGCGTTCGAGCATATTCAGCACTGTCTGCGCTATCTTCGACAAATCCTCATTTGTCATGCAGACACGACGCTGGAAGACGATATCCCTCAATTTGTGGACGGCAGCTGGACCCACTCGGCAAACGGCGTCGGTTCAGTCCATAGATGTAAAGATTGGACTGTGCTACGCCGGTGGGTGGCCGATCATCCCAGTTTGCCTCTCGAGTGAGCGCGTGTATGTTGCACAAGCGTCATCTATTGTCATGACACAAGTCGGGTATGTACATGACGTAGGGTATAGCACCTGTACCACACCATATTCATTTCCATGTAATAGCGATGATCTCAAACGGGACTGGGTATACCCTCAGCTCCACGAGAGGCCTTGGGTTCTGTAGCATGTTCGTTCATGTCTTGTTGACTTTGACAAGTCCTACTCTTTTACTCCTTCCAAGTCGGTATGGGTGACCAGTCCATCGGTGTAGGCAGTTGCCGAGGTACCGGTGTCTTCTCCACGGCGCGGAACCCACTTGATGCGTGTGGACGTGACCGCTCCGGAGGTTTGTTCGGAAGAAATGCCAAGACCAACGCGTATGATGATGAGTGTCGGAGCGATACCCTGTGATAAGAAACGGACATGTTTAGAGACAGGTTTGGAGTTAGTGAATGCGTTGCTTACATAGATTTGGACAGCCATGACGGCAAGGATGGCTTCTGCAGGGTTGGAGACAGCAAAGAGCACGACGAAGACAAATTGGAATAAAAGGTAGAGGGCGCCGCTCTCGATGAGAAGCATCATTGCACGGCGTGTAGCGCCTTCACCGATGTGAAACGGGGAGTCATGGACAGTGCGAGAGGTGGACCAGATGCGGTAAACAATGAGGGAGGTGACGATGACATTCGTACAAAGGGGAAGGGTGTATCCCGCGAGACCAAGGGGTACCAAAGCTGCCGGAGGGGCAGGGGAACTTGGGTTGGTCGCAAGCAGGAGATCAAGGACTGCAATGATACACGCTAGGGATTGACTGTGAGAAAATGAGTTTTTTGACAGAGAAGACTGCTTACCGAAGCCGCTGACAGAAGTGAGGAGGGGGAGTATGACAACATAATAGTTTTTCCCCCACACCATCCAGCAACGATAGATGAGGACAAGATCGCCCAAGAGATCGGTGAACGATATGAAGAAATCGGCTGCCACGAGCTGATTAGTTTCGTTAGCATAGTTGATGACACCGATGGCACTCTATCGAGCAAGCAGGTGAACAGCTGCGTCACGGGTCAGGGACGAGAGGGGTGCTAACGAGTGTGGTGTAGAAATGGTTGAACTCGAGAGCAAAGTGAATGGTGCAACACACGAAGATGAGAGAGTTGAGATAGATGACAGGATTGTTGAAGGTATCGTGGAAGGGTCGATGCCTCAGGATGATCAACGAGACAAGGAAGAGGGTGGCATTTACGCCTGCGAGCGAGGATAGTTTAGCGTAGGCGTGAAATGTCAGCGGATGGCGTACCCCAGAGGACTGCCTCGCAAGTAAAACCTATCAGGGCGGCTAAATCATTGGAAAGCAACATTGCATGAGACGGCGACGGTCGTGGTCAGAGTCGACGGATTTTTCTTCTGCGAGACTCGAGGAGGCCATACAGGGCAATCGAGAACTTCGGCGTGGGTGTTGCATCATGCAGCGAGCATGTGCCTCAACGGAGCTGGAGAGGACGGAAGATACTTGATAACTTATGTAATTTACGCCTCCCCCGCGGTGACCGATGACGGAGTCCTTCTCCTCCTCCTCATCCTCCATTCATGCCGCCTCTCCGTCTCCTTGGATCGGGCATCCTTACCTACATCCTCTGGAGGCTCGTCAAGCGTCTCGCGGCTCCAAAGTCTCCCCTCGCAATCATAGCAGGCCCAAACAAGGACCATTGGCTCACAGGTATGTCTCCCTCTATCTCCCTCGGACCAACCACTTCTTGTCGCCAGGCAACTACCATCGACTTTTCCGCGACGCTTTTCGCTACAACCTCGCTTTGGTCGAGCAATATGGCGGAGCTATCAAAATCAACGCCTTGCTCGGGGTAATCTGCGTCAGGTCTTTGCCAAAAGCAACAGTGCTCACACCATCCTCTGCAGAGCCAACAGCTCTACATATCCGACCCTCTTGCTCTGCATCACATAGTCGTCAAAGAACAACACATTTATACCGAAACAGACATGTTCATCATGTATGTTGGACTCACCCTCTTCCACTTGTCAAAGCTCGTAACTCGTCCGACAGGGGAAACAGCCTGATATTTGGCCCAGGTCTCATCTCGACCCTCGGTACGTTGTCTTGCCTCTACCGCACAAAAAAGTCCTCCTCCGCATCTGATCCCACAAGGTGAGCAGCACAGGAAGCAGCGCAAGATGCTTAATCCCGTATTCTCACTCGCCAATATGCGCGAATTGCTCCCAATCATCCAGCCTATTGCAGACAGGCTCTGCATAATACTCCAATCACAGCTGCCAACCGATCGCTGTAGGCTCTTGACCCTCGTGCCATAATTTTCGCTTATTCAAATCAGCCGTGAAAGAGATCAACATCCTTCCTTGGCTATCTCGCGGTGCTCTCGAATACATCTGTCAGGCTGCACTAGGGCACTCCTTTGACGCCCTAGACCTCGACAAGGAAAACGAATATCTAGAAGCGATAAGAAACCTGGCGTAGGTGGGCCAATGACTCATGAGCACTTACTCATTCCCCTTTGACAGTCCTTCGACTCTCCGACTCCTTATGATCCGCCCGCTCATTCCGTTCGTCGTGCGAAACTTCTCCTTATACTGGCGTAACAAAATGATGGACTGGGCCCCGCTCGAGGCCCTCAGGGACATCCGTCGTGTGGTACAGGTCATGGATGAAACGAGCAAGAGGGTTTTTGCAGAGAAAAAGGCAATCATGGAAGGTCGCGCTGAACCGGAGGGTCCTGGAAGTTTAAGATCCCGCATGAAAGGTAAAGATATCATGAGCATCATGTGTAAGTCAAAGGCATCCAAATTTTACGCAATTGTAGTGATGACGTTACCTTAGTAAAGGCAAACATGTCGTCTTCTGACGCCGACAGGCTCACGGACGAGGAGCTACTGGGGCAAATAAAGTAGGCTCAACATGCACGTGACTGGCTGGCATCTAAGCTTTTATCTACAGCACAGTAATATTTGGAGGATTCGAAACTACAACGACCGCTATATCCCGCATCCTCTGGATATTGGCTAGCAAGCCAGATGTTCAAGCCCGCTTGCGTAGCGAAGTACGGGACGCAAAACAGAATTATGCTGCGTCGCATGACATCACAGATCCCTGGGAAGAGGTTGGGTTACCTTACGACCTCCTCATGGGTCTTCCGTACCTCGATGCTGTTGTTCGAGAGACTCTGAGGGTGCACCCTCCTACATCGCTGCTTAGTCGAACGTAAGGTGGTCAATTTCATCATCCGTCGGCAGCTCAATCTTTTTTTTTCGACTCTAGCGTTCGTGAAGATACTGTACTTCCGCTGTATCGGCCGATTAAAGCCGTTTCAGGAGAGATGCTGTCGGAGATTGCCATACCCAAAGGCACCACTCTGATTATGTCCCTCTTAGCCGCGAATCATAACAAGGACATATGGGGAGAAGATGCGTTGGAGTGGCGGCCTGAACGGTGGCTGAACGCTGCAGGCAAACGTGTTCAACTGGGCCGAGACGAGAGTGGTGAATCAAACCTTTTTGCCTCGACGGAAAAGACTCCGGGAGCGAAAGGTAGGATGAAATACCCAGGTGTTTATGCATCTATGTAGGTGTATACCGTTCCACGGTATCCTAATCTGATGATCCTTCAGGATGACCTTCCTTGGTGGTGGTCGAGCATGCATGTACGTATATCTTCCCCACGTGTCTGTTCTTATTGTCTGACGTATACTATCCTTACAGCGGCTTCAAATTTGCGGAAATGGAAATTAGTAAGCCCCGCAGTCATGTCATGCTATGCGTTAAATCTGACACACATTCGATCACATCAGAGCAAGTGGTGACGACGCTTATCTCCCGTATCCATTTCGCGTTACCCAGTGTACCAGACGGAAATGGAAACGTCAAGGAAATCTACTGGAAGATTAATGGCCTTCAGGTCCCCGTTGTTCGACCCCCGGCTGGGGACGATGTGACAGCACAGGTTCCTCTGGATTTGAGGTTGGTCCAGCCCGGGGACTTTGTGTAATTGTTGCATTTGGTAGATTGGCTATTAATATATAACTTTTTGATCTTGTTCTCAGATTTACGGTGAACGAACGTGGCTACCAAACTCCCGCGATGACTCGGAGTTTGTCAGCCTGAAACTTTCTCCGTGTTTGACGGTAAACTGTTTCCTCAGAAAACCCCTTCTCTGACTCTCTAAATAAGACTTTCCTTTCTTGGTTTCCTGCAGGTCAACCTTTACATGCGATGTCGGGCATTCCAGATCGCCGATGTGACTTGAGTATCCGCCATCATTCCGGGTATACGAATGGTGACCATCACTGCGCGTCCACGTCATCCAGGCGCATTTTCTCCGCTGGTCCGATCGCGTTCGACGTTCAACGCTGCTACTCATGAAGTCAGTCTACACTATCGGTAAGGAAAGCAGCACTACCTTGTTCAGTCGATGCGGCAGTACATGACATAGGAGCCCCGCCCATTTCATTAAACGTCGCCAGTACAAGTCGCAGTCCACCCCTGGCCCAATGTCGATAACGAACCACCGATGCGACCGCGTTCCTCGCATGTACACAGCAAATAAGACACTCGATCTGGACAAGTCTGGACACCTAGCGCTCAGCGCTGACTGTGCTTTTCTTTCTGTCAAAAGTTTTGCGGCTGCCAACAGATTGGCGGGCCTTACCCGTCTTGGGCGCGGAAACCCAGCCTAATAGCGGCGAGTACCGTGCCTTTTTATCGGAACGGACGCGGGGACGCATCGCCCGTGTGTGGCTGGCCGCACATAAAAGCGGGTCCCCCTCAAACGTCCTAAACCACCACCACCCACATCGTATTACACACATTCCATGTCCGTAAACATCGTCCTCCCTACTCTTTCTGCCTGGGCAGCGTCCCGCTTGACGGGCCTCCTGGAATCGAAAACGCAAGCTGATTTCAATACCACGTTTGATGCTACGTTTGCCGTCGACTGCCACGTCAACGTCAACGGCAAGCCCCTGTCTCGTGCCGAATACAAGACCCAGCTCTTCTCGCAGAGCGCCGCAGCCCCCGAAGAGAGCGATGCAGTCGTGAACATTGAAGGTCAAACCGAGGTTGAAACCGGCCACCAGGGACAGCTGGTACGTGTCGCTTCGATTTCCATGTACCCTCTCGCCGAGCCATTGAACGTTTCGAAATAGTCTGGATTGGTCGGAATTTTCTACACGACGCTCTCCGACTCCAAATATCTCGTTCTCGGTGCGCCTGCGGAAAGCAGGGCGACATCTTCTATCAATTTTGTGTAAGCAGCTCTAATTCCCGCGTGGGGGAAAATATACAAGAGTTAACCCATCTTTTCCAGCATTGAACCCACAGAGAAAAACCCACAGCAACCTACTGTCCACTACCGCGGTTATTTCGACCCCAGAAGAGTGACCAAGGTCAACCAAGTGGTTGCCGAGTCCACCTTCCATGTCACTATTCCCGCTGCTTCCGTTCCCAAAGCGACGACTGCGGAAAAGCCATCTTCCAAAACCGAGATCGGCCCTGGGCCACTAAAGCTTCCGCCCAACTTTGGGCCATTTGGTGGCCGCTATGGACCCGGACCTGTGAGACTCCCCCCTCGCTGTGGACATGGACATGGAACCGTGCATATCCCTCCAAGCGAAGCCGGAGCAAAGCCCGAGACAATACCTGGGTTTGGCGAGTTTGGTGCGGGACCAGTTATCATCCCGGGAGAGACTGTTGGGGACACGAAGCCTTAAACGATCCAATGGCCATGCTCCTTTTGCCATGGCTATGATAATAGTATACATTCTTGTATTATTGTAAGTTTTGTACATTTTGTTACTGTATGACCATGGACAAGAGTGCTACGGGAGTCGAATGTATTTTCTGTATTTCAGTGGAAATGAAGGAGAAAAATATGGGGCATGGATTTTAGGGGTGACTGTGAGACCAAAACACCTCGAATTTCAAACCTACTTCAAGTCACGGGTCACCCAGGGAGCAATCATTGGCGCCGAGCATGATCGCGACTCACATTTGCTTGGCCCTCGCCCTTGTGAACGGTCGTCTTCTCGTGCATGACACGCCTCGTGACGACCCGGCCATTCGATTCGACCTGCACATTGTCTGGCCCGAGATCATCGTTGCCAACCACGCCTTCGAATTCACCCATGCCTGCAGCGCCAAGTGGGCCGCCGACTTCGTCGCGCGCATGAGTTGCGTACGGGGTCTGTTCGACCTCCGAGTCGGGGTCGTGTGACTGGACGTGATCGACCGTCTTCTGCTGCATCTCTTCGATGGTCGTCGTGTCACGGTCTGCCTGGCGTGTGTGTGCAGGGTGAGATGGGTTTGGGGGGGGGAACTCGCGGCGTACCTTTACAAAGGCCTCGGAGGCTGTGGCGAGGTCCTCGCTCCATCTGGAGGGGGCGTGTGGCCGTTTCTCTCTGTCAGACTTTGTGGAGACACGGGGGTTAGTCAGAAGATATGCGGGGATAAGAGAAGAAAAGACCTTTGAGTCGTTTGCGCGGGTGGTGCTAATTATTTAGGGGGAGATGAGATCCAAGAAAGAGATGGACATAGAGGGGGCTCACATTGAACGACGAAAGGAGGAGAGAGTGACGGGTTTATAGATAGTTCTTGTGCGTGCTGCTGTTGCTCTGAGCGACGACATGGCAATTCGAGTACGAGTCTGTCCTTGGCTTGTAACAATTTAATATCACCTGACGTCATACATCACACTGGATAATCAACAAGTACAATCAACGCCTATGCGACCAAGACGGCGCGGTATCTGATTCTGCCTTCCCCAAGCCTCGCCCTCGCATCCTCAATACCCTCGACACTCAAAGGGAACTCCTCAATAACGGGTCGGATGCCGTGCAGTGCTGCAAACCTCAGCATCTTGACGTGTGACCCCCGTGAGCACGGCAAAACCCCTTGGATGCGGAGGCCGCCTCCCGGGATCGCCATGGCCGGAAAAACGAGATCCTCGTCTGATACAGTCAGGGGGACGATAGTGCCTCTTGGCTCCATGACCGGTAGCAACCTGTACAGTGACATGGTTAGTATTGCTCTAACCACGCATGACCGGTGACCTACAACTTCCAATCAGGCATCGATGAGGTCGTGATAATCAAATGGTTGACACGCCGCCCGATTTCAAGCTTGTTCACGCCCCTTGTCGCGTAGAACTCGGTCGCACCAAGCTTCTTTGCTTCCTGCTTTTTGTTGTCGGTGCTGGAGAAGACGACAACTTCGCATCCCATCTTGGAAGCAAACTGAATAGCGAGGTGTCCAAGGCCGCCGACCCCCACAACGCCAACGCGGTCGGTGGATTGGACGTATGTGTGCAATGCATTGAACACCGTAGATCCAGCACACATGAGCGGGGCTGCTTCTGCAGAAGTGATCGACTCGGGGATATGGAACAGGAAGTCGGCCTTCCAGACGGCGTGCGAGGCAAACCCGCCCTGGTCCAGGTCAGCCTCGCCGTACATGGCACGTTCAGGACAGAGCATCTCGTTCCCACTCAAACACTGGTCACAGTGCATGCAACAATTGTGCAGGAACCCCCAACCGGCACGATCCCCGCTGATTCGGTGTGAGCATAATGCTCAGCCTTCCAATTAAAGAATACGTACATTTTGAACGTGTCGACCTGCGCACCCACTTGCTGAACGATCCCTACGCCTTCATGACCGAGCACCATGTCGACGGACTTGAAGTGCTCGTCGGTGCCACACAATCCTGCGTGGGTGATCTTGATGAGGACTTCGTCAGGAGCGAGGTCGTCCTTGTGCACTTGAGACTTGACAATCCTACCGGTTTGGTGGCCCTTGTACACGGTGTAATCCAAGTTCAACTTCATCGCGATAGTTTGAAACGAAAAGCGGCGTCGCTGAACGACTCGATATTTATCATGGGGTTTTGGTTGATGACATCATAGTTTGTTATCACTTGGCTGACACAACAAATTCTTTCGGCATTAGAAGGCAGCGTTGCCGATGAACACTGACACCGGCCCGGTGTTGGTCCGGTGGTAATATTGATAAGATTCTCTCACGATAGCCGTTTATGTCCGTCGGAGCTGAACCCAGCAGTCTCCTCGTCCTCAAGGGCGTAGTTTCATCTTATGGACGGCGATCTGTAGGTGGTATTAGAAGCAGCTCACAGGGAACAAGGTGGTGCCACGTAACTCCAAGTAAAATATGGCAGTTGACGTTAGTTTGTGATCTTTTCATCACGAGGACGTCTCCCCTCCAAAGTTGCTGTACGTCCTGTTCTCCTGATGCGTTCTGCAGACATCAGTTGGATTGCTTATCGTACGTTGTGTTTGACTGGAAGATCGTCAGGTTATAGATAATTCCTGCTGCGCTCCGATGCCCGAGACCAATATTTACTTGCCTCTGTCTGTCAATATTCCAATCGTGACCAAGATTACACTGGTCGCACATGCTTCAACAAAACCAGCTCGAGAGTCGTCGACTCGTCGAGGTTCAACTTCACTGTTGGAGACTCAGTCTGCACTGTATTGGATGTCCTTACCGAGAGAATCCAGGCAGCCGACACGTATCGCGTGCCCAGTCGACGGTAGTGGGGTGAGCGATTCTCGTTAGTGGAATGCCAATCATCGCCGTTTCCTCGTGTCCAAGCGTCTTCCAGGTTCTAGTTGGACTGCACTCCCTACCCTGATGCCACGGTGAGCACTGAGGGTGTTGAGGAGTCAACACCACCGTCGGATGCTAATTCGCTTGCGCAGCATAACGGCACGGCTTGTCTCACTCGACGATTGGCATGTCTTCCTCCATCCAGACACCTCTTCCCATCCCATTCCATCCCGAAGTCGCCTCGCCGCGTGAGTTGACAGAGAAAGAGAAAGCAGAGTACGACCGCGTGCTTGCCCACTTTGCCAGCCCGGAATATGTCCTCCCCAGTGTCGAGACGGAGAAAGGCGCGTTGATGGAAGTGGAACGCATGTGGCTCGTTCGTCTCCTTTTCTCCCTCTCATGGCCCATCTCACGCGGGTGTCTATCCTAGTCATATGAGTGCATCCTGCGCTACTTACGTGCCACAAACCACAACGTCTCCGAGAGCATCAAGCGCCTCGAAGGCACCCTCAGATGGAGGCGCGATTTTGGGTTCTACAAGTTCATCACACCAGAACACGTCGAGCCCGAAGCCGCTACCGGCAAACAGTTCATCTTTGGGTACGACACGCGCGGCAGACCAGCATTCTACCTCACTCCGAGCAAAGAAAACACCAAGGAGAGTCCGCGCCAGATCCACCTCGTCTTCTGGGTCTTCGAGCGTGCTATGGAGCTCATGGGTCCTGGCGTCGAGTACGTTTCCGCGTCCCATCGCATCAGAGTCGACTGCTTATTTTCTTGCCTCTCATCGTCACGTGTGTTTCACAGGACGCTCGCACTCATGGTCGACTACACGGACGAGGCCGAAATGCCAACTTTTTCCACCCTCCGACAGATACTCAATATCCTCCAAACGCATTATCCTGAACGTCTCGGTGCAGCCGTCGTCGGACATCTCCCGTGGCTCCTTCATACGTTCTACAGACTCCTCTCTCCCTTGATGGACCCAGTGACGCGGTCCAAGATGATTTTCAACCCCGTCCCGGACGACCGTGGCCTATGGCGGTCCGCCGAGACAAGAGATGAGGGCCAAGACGATGCCAAACTATTTGAGCTCGATCAGCTTATCAGTCACAGCTGGTCAGGCTCGGCGCCATTTACGTATGTCCATGACGTCTATTGGCCTGCGCTCCTGTCCATGACCGAGAGTCGGAGGAATGACATGACACGCGTGTGGCGAGATCTCGGTGGTGTGATTGGCATCAAGGAGTGGGATGTCAAAGTCGGTGTTCGGGATGGCCTGACAGTTCCTGCTGCGGACGTGACTGGCTAAGGATTGTAGAGTATTCTATCTTCAACGGATCTTTGGCATTTGATACCGTTGTACTCCTAGACCGGTGCTGTCTTGTACTCTGTATATAGAAGAGAGTGTTTGTACATCACAATTATATTTTTTATTTTTAGACAATATGCAGCTGCGGTCCAGGACGACGCGAGCGTAAAGGAATATAGTCGACTTGCTCATAATGTATACCGGCGGGAGCCAGGGTCACTCCACTCCGACTTCGATACGGTTCCGATCGGGGCCTCGGCCCCACCAAAGCGGAATCTCATGGTGTATATTTCACCTGTCCACCCTATACATTATACAATTGACTGTATATTGTCATTTCTCCCGCATCCCGTAACAGGAGCTGCTCGAACTCCATACATTATGAGGAATATACACTACACCATATACGTTATGGGCAAGTCGACTGTATCACGAGGTCAAGGACTAGCCCAAGATCCATTCCGAGCGGGGGCAGTGATAGCTAGAGGCGGCTGAACAAAACTAATCCAAAAAAATCGTGACCAACATTACTGATCGATCATGCTTAGAGCTCCCAAGCCCGAGAGTCGCTCTCAATGGGCTTGGAGACCCGGTCTGCACTACACAAGTCTGCGATTGGGCAAGGTTCGCGATCCAAGCAACCGACGAGTATTGCGTGCTGATGGTAGTGGTGGGGGGAACCGGTGGTGAACAATTTTTCGTTGGTGGAATACTATAACGCACAGCGTCGGGCGTCAATCATCGCCGTTTCGTCGTCTCCAAGTCTCTTCCAAATTCTAGTTGGACTGCGTCCCCTTATGTCGCGGTGAGGGTGTTTGAGGAGGTCAACACCACCATCGGACGCTTATTCGCTTGCGCCGCATAACTGTTTGTCCCTCTCGACGACATGTCTTCTCCCATTCAGACACCTCTCCCCATTCCAACCCATCCCGACGTCGCCCCGCCGCGCGAGCTGACAGAGAAAGAGCAAGCAGAGTACGACCGCGTGCTTGCCCACTTTGCCAGCCCGGAATATGTCCTCCCCAGTGTCGAGACGGAGAAAGGCGCGTTGATGGAAGTGGAACGCATGTGGCTCGTTCGTCTCCCTTTCTCCCTCTCATGGCCCGTCTCACGCGGGTGTCTATCCTAGTCATACGAGTGTATCCTGCGCTACATACGCGCCACAAACCACAA
>QFEM01002405.1:0-16940 GCA_003316205.1 Boletus bicolor
TCAGTAATTTGTTCATGGCCTTAACTGCCTTATCTGGCCTTATCCGCAATTGGCACCCTTGATTACCCCTTGGCACATCAAGAAAAAGTGCTGAATAATCACGGATAAGGCCAGATAAGGCCATGAACAAATTACTGATGCAGGGACTCATACGTCGAGGAGATCATTATCGCTATTGTCGCTGTGAGGCTCAGGTTCGAACAAACTAGACTTCTGGGGGTCTCCCTGGTGAACGAATACAATGAAGGAGTCAGCACGACTCCCCCGATAACAAGATAAAATACTACTCCAATAGAGTCAGGTGGTTTGTCGTCGTGGCCAGCCGAGGTCGAAAGCTCCATAGGGGGTTGAGGTGGTGTGGCAGGAACAGACTCCACGGCTTGCGAAGTCTCTGAGGTAGCCTCAGCCCGAAGCACCTCATCTACAGCAGGGGATGGAACCTCGGCTGTGGAAAGTTGTGGCAGAAGCCCCTCAGCGGTCAATGCCGCAGCCTCGCCTACGGGTGATTCTGCGATAGGACTTGGTGGGAGGGTCGTTTTGATTCTGCTGAGAAATAAGGTAGAGCCTTCCCGGTCAAGTTTACCAGAAACAGACCCAGTAATGGACGACCGCAGCATTGCCCGTCCGACACGCGAACGGAAGGTTGACTTTCCCCGAGGAGCGGAAAGAGATGACATGGTTGAAGTAAATGTTCGAGGGAATAGGAAATGGGTCGAGGAGGATGGTTTGAGGTGAACCGAACAACTGTTGGACGAGGCATGTTGTTCTGGTACGGCCCTAGTAGTCTAGGCTGTGTGGCCCTGCTCGACACGCGAACAAAACTTGCACTGTATGGGTGTAGTAGGTCGAGGATTGCATTCCTTTTCGGCGGCATAAACCAATGCCGTATAAGGAATGAAATGTCCGGGTACCAGAAGGGCACCCACAAGCGACTGCGTGACAGTTGACTGCACGAACCGCGAGATAATTCGCATAAAGCCCTTTATGCTTCATAGCGCCTAGTGGGATTGGTTTAGTGTGTTTTAAGCGTTTCGCAATTGCAGTGCCAGGGCAGCATTAGGTCATGATGATAAGACGTACGAGATATACAGCACGACTGGCACTGACTGGGACAGAATCGGGTATCGCATTCAATGAATGCATGATCTGCGTCGCTTCAAACGTGCAAGAGTACGCCAAAATCACAATATTACATTACCTTCGAATTCGACCATCCCAAGACATGATTCATACAAACTCCCGTCGATCAGTACGTCAGACAGATCATATGGCCAGAAAGAGCGCAGCGCTTCAGAATGGACATGCACAAATGCCCGACAGAGTGGCCTCTCACCTTCCCATAAGTGTGGACGGGAGCCGCAAGGAGAGACGCTACCGGCGGGCGTATGCGTTTTGTTGGATTCGGTCGAGGGAGATGGGAATGGTGTGCTGAAATAAGATAGAAGGAGAACGTATTCGTACGGTTTAGCATTCGCGCACGACCTGGGAATCACTGCTGGGTTCCCCAACGACATGGCACACAAGTCATATACTGTCAGAAATCAGCTAGTGACAAATCACTGTATGCAAAAAGACAGGCGCAACAGGCCAGTGAAGCAGTAAAAAGTGGGTTACAGGTTCCCAGGATTATCGATGTATCGCTTCAGCTCTAGGTGCAGTCCCCGAGAATTTGACTGAACCAAAGGGTGAGCACGTCGGCCTCGAAAGCCATGCCTCAATTGATCAAGCAGCCCTCCCGGCCGAAGGAACCCAGACGGGTAGACAAACAACGACCGAGCGACGTGTGCGGCGGGTCAAAGCCCGCGCTTGGCGAGCATGGCTATCTGTTGAAGAAGACCTTCCTGAGAGGGTGAGCGAGAGCCCGATCCCACTCCGTCCCGCCTGCACATGTCGTGGTTGCGAAAAGAGTAGATAGACACGCAGACAAATCTATCAATGTCGCGCGACGAGTTCTTGTTCTTGGACATCAGTCAGGTCGTCGATTCGCATGGGATAGGCGCAGTGATAGGGTTGGGGACATCCACTTTCTGCTCAAAAGGAGGACGGCTATTAGAGGCGCCCGGCATGTTGCGTCTGACGGAGTTTGAACTGTGTTTGCAAACACGAACACCATCCTTTCGGTGCAGATCAGTGCTCCTTCTACGTCTTCGGACGGAAATCCTTACGAGTGAGTCCGCGGAATGACAGGCCCGTGCTACTCCTTCCAACGTGGATCCAAGCCAGGGTAACATTCCAATTATCTACTCTCCAGACACTGATCAGCCTGTCGATGGGGGGGGGGGTGAGGATAACCTGGCGAGTATGGATAGTGTCGTTGAGCGCGATGCCGGGTATCCCTCAACTACGAAAGGACTGGGCAGGATTTTTGTTGATCATCAGTGGTAACACCGCAGTTTACGGAGAAGATCCTCGTGTTCGAGAGAGCAACTAAGAAACCCACAGAAGATATTCTCAAGTCCGTTAAGGTCTCGGCAGCTTCTGTTTGCCGTCTTTGTTATTGAGTTGTGTGGAGGCCCCGAACTCGAACTCGAGGTCATGCATAGGACGTCTCACGTACCTGAATTTGGGCGGAAAACCATGCAAGTTCTATGGAAGGCATGGATGTTTGGATGTGATCTCGCTTTCGAGAGTGAATATTCATGTTCTGGGACGGCCAAATCCAAGGCGGTTTCTTCTCTCGCACCCATAGTTTGAGATCGGCGCACTCACGCTTGAAGTGGCGTCGATCATGTCTTCCATCAATGCGATGCCCGATTTGATTCTACGCAGTGCCAACGTCTATGCATGATCTCGACTCTAGGGCGAGCCAATGTGACGCCAGCGTTCCGAGTCTTGGATGTTACTGGAATGTTGCAACTTGTCCGGCTTCATTGTGATCCTGCGTTCAAAGCCAACCTTGCCGACAGCACATCAATTCGTGATGGGAATATAGCCACACCTCGTGTACCATAGTTCCTACCTCCGGCCCTTCGCGACCCTGCGATCGTGACGTTCACTCATTTGCTCCAGGTTGATGGCAGCCTTTGGCTGCTCCATACACGCTGTACTGGTTACCACAACAGCAATACGCAATTCCTGAAAATGTTTGCTGTACGGAACCAAATTTCACGCGCAGACAAGAAGCTCCACTGAGACGATTTCTACATTGTGCTGCGTTGCAAAATACACGGAGTTCAGAAAACAAGGCATATGCATAGGTAAATTGGACATCCGCGTCATCATTCAAAGGTACTCCCATCATCCATCATCCATCAATAACTGAGTGCTAGGGCTCATACCGAACTCGTTCCAACCTGACGGCTATTATCTCCCAACTGTTCAAGTTGAATCCCCTCCGATTCGTCCGCGTCCCCCTCCACAATCCGATCCTCCCCCAGGCCGACGTCCACGAATGCAAGCGAAGACACGGCTTCGTTTTGACTGGCAACTTGAATGGGTTGGGACAACACACCGAATTCCGTGCCAATCCCCTGCCAGCGGCCACGGCAGGCATGGTCATCCAGCTCTCGTATGCTGATGATGAATCGAGGCATCATGAGGCATACGATGATAGTACAGAACATGGTCAGGAAGAGCATCCAGGTGCCGTTTATGGTGGTAGTAAGGCTGCCTTGGACCAAATTGGTTATATTGAAAAGCACGTTCCTAGAAAAAATCGGAGTGATTAGCTTTTTTGTGCGAGTATTGAGATTGAGAATAAGGTGGGTGGGGGAACAAACAGAGACAGCAGCGAAGGGGAACGTGAGACATACGCAAGGAAATAAAGGATTCCATCTCTTACGAGTTGTTGCATGTACCGGTTCAAAGACTGCCACTGTCTGATTGCTTTGTACATCTCATCTGCCTGTTTCTGGGTTTGGATGACAGCAAGAACCAAAAGTGTAGTGGCGACAACAAGCCGCAGGATTGTAACACATATGGGAGCCAGGGACAGTTGCAGGGATTGAATGTTCAACGATTTTCAACGATTCGTTACAAAAAGAGAAATTGATAACTTGCTCAATTCTCACTGAAGATAAGAGTGGGAAGAATGTGCAGTGACACATGCAGTTTAGTTCAAAACATACCTGAAAGGTAAGTATTGGGATTCTGATAGATACCTATAAAAACAAATGAAATGATAACCTGTGACACATAAGGGAACAGGAGGACACGAAGGATCCTTTTGGATTTATTCCACATTGCATAAACCCGAAGGATCATCACCACTGTAATTGAAATCACAATCAGATAAATGGAATCAGGGAGTGCAATAACTCACAATCAGCAGCATTAAGGAATATTGGGAATGCCCAGTCTGTCACCAGAAATATTACAGTACCTTCAGAATATCTGTGTTTCATACTGATATTGTGGAGGACAGCAAATAGAAGTGCTTACACCTTTGGAATCATTGTCAATATAGTTTGTAATCTGAATTTAGATACATACATCTATCAGAAAATGGTAAATAATGACAGACAAGATGCAAAGGAGATAAACTGACTGTTGTTGGGCCAGGAATAAATGTGCTACCATCTGTGGAATTGTGTGGATGTATCTGATCAGATTAACTAACCTCCAATTTAAATCTGAACATACTAAGGGCACTAGAACTTGAGCATGGAATAATAGAGTTAGCGGTGTAATTTCATATGCATTACAGCAATCATAGACCTACATGGCCCAACAAAGACCAAGATAGCGGACCTATGGAACCATCAATTCGGACACGTGCAATGAAGTGAGGCTTTGTACACACCAGAAGAAACATTGTAGAGACCCAGGTCCAGGGTCTGCACTGTGGGACTGTCAGAGGCTCAGAGTGTGCCCAACAATTGTGGCTTTCATACCCAAACATATTCTATCTGTAAAAATTGTCAGCCAACAAATAAGGCGTTCGGACCAGGGTAACATACCTCTCCTGCGAAGGTGAGGACTACAGTTGTAGAACCAAGTGGTTGTTTTAGTTTGAGAATGGTAGCATACGCAAGAGTATCTCACGATAATCATATACAACGATAGTGACAACAACGACTGCGTCGGGCTATGTAATTAGTCGTCGACCGAGAATCAAGGCACGGTGAACATACGGGATAAGTAGTCATTCATCTGGAGAAGCTCCAGGGCGGACACTAAGTCGGAGGACATGACAGGTACAAAGGAAACCGCAATGTCCAATTGTTCAACAAAAGTCGAGATCGACAGTCGAAGAGAGGGAGGTTGGCAGACGTTCGGCCTTGGCCACCGACGGTTATATCTTCTCCCCAGCGTATTAACTATTTGGTTCAAGACTCATTCGGAACAATGAACGATGCGTGATCCAACAACGTACGACAATTACACGATACAGGACAAAGGCAATCACGGAAGGCAATGCGGGAACGCGTTCATTGGCGCGCAAAGAACAAAGTCGCTCTGTATACAGCACAGGCGGTTGATAGTCGAACGATTGAATCATAATTTGCATTTAGGATCATATGATCATAGTATCGCCTTCTGTGCCAAGTTAGAACCCGTGCTTAGCCTGAGGTACGTACAAGCGGGATCACTGTATATCTTGGCAACGTGTTTCTGCCCATCAAACTCCAACCCATCAGTTTAGGTTTGAAGGTCAAAGTGTTATCTCATCGTAGAATGCCTGGGGGGCGATGTACCCTCGTGAGATCCACCTCAACCTACCTTATGGCTGGTTAGCCAAGAGTTTGGTGATGACGAGAATCAGCACTGTTTCCCCATCAATATTTATCAAAGAACCTACCCTCAACTTCGGCACCTTAGGCCAGTGGAGAATGCGAAGAACCACGGCTTCTTTTGCCAACGGTGATTAATTGATCATCCAGAAGTTAACCCGTGGATGCTGTGCAATCGTTGCGCATCACCGGGTTAAGCGGACCAAGGACCAGATAGATAACGGAAAAAGGAGGATATTGTAAGGTAGTCGAGTCTAATGCGGCCACTTCAAGAGACGCTGTCCAAGTTAGGATGACAGATTATCGAGACAGTGACCTTACGCCAAGACTTGCCTGCCGCAACGCCTGCTCCGCCGACTCGCAATGCCTCGAGACATCTCATCTCATCTCCGGCGCATCCTCCAGCTCTGTACAGGTCCTGAGGATTTAATCGAACCAAAGGGTGAGATCAAACACGCCGACGGATGGAGCAGACACTATGTTGCGATGATGCCCACGTTCTTTTTGCTTTAGAGCAGCTAGATTAGTTGTGGGTACATCATTCAGCTCCAAGCACGAAGCATAGAGGCAGACGTTTTTCAACGCACAGCCGGGTCGCGTTCCGCGACACTCTACTGCTCCATCACGGAAGATGGCGATAGACCAAGGACGCGGGGGTTTTAGTGTGATGCAATGTATAATTTGCATTTTGGATGAAAGAGGAGTATCTGTCCTTGTGCATACAGTCGCGTTTCACAGTGGGATGAGCAGGTCACGATCAAAACGGCGCCGAAAATCAACGTGCACGAAAAGAGGGAAGAGCTAGGGAATGGGTGGGGGGTGACAAGACCTACTCAGGCAATTGTTGACGTCCGCAAGTCAGGCTGCTGGGGTACGAAAAACCTCGACACTAGCGCAATCTGTTTGACTCGATGATACGAGATGCAGCGGTGAACTCACAAACATACGCACCGACCTGGAAGGTGTGCCCCTCGCAACCCTCCCAACTCAAGGACCCAGACGCATAGACGATCAACAGCCAAGCTACATAAGCGGGACCAGGACATACGCTTGACAGGAATGGCTATCTGTTGAAGAGGACCTTCGTCAGAGAGTGAGCAAGATCACAGTCTCCCGCCCACAAACAGCAAATTCGCACTAATTGTAAAGGGACTAACCCCATCATCGAAAGTCCCACACAGATATATCAGTTTCGCGTGACGACCTCTTGTTCTTATAATCGGTTGATGGTGCTGCTATGTTGCCAATTCGCCCAGGGTGGATGGAGATACCCGAGGCGCACCCACTGGAGATGGTTAAGGTTTTCGTAAGTAGGCAGAGGGACCGGGTTCGGTAAGGATCGGCGCGGATATGCATTGGGGGCGTCGCCTACCCGCCCTCGGGAGGTCAGCTGGAGGTAGATGTATTGTATGAGCGGGAATAGGGACGTGGGGCATGTACCGAGGGCCGGAGTCTGTTCCAACGAGCGCTCGCGGACGGCAAAGAACATCAGGCGTTCTAGGTTGACTGTACCGTCGTCGTAGACTCGTCGAGTGGCCCGAGATGTAGGTGCCCAAGATGCCCGAGGAGAATATGCATGGACATGGCGTTGGAGGCGTCGCCTTCCTGCTGGAGAGGACAGATTCGGCAGGGTATGTGGGGTTGTAAGCGAGTGAGCGAGGTTGTTTGAGCGAATGCTCGCGCACGTCGGATCAGAGTATCAGGCGTTTTCGCCGTCTGTCGCCCATACTGGCATCGCATCGCTGTCAGCGAGATTACCGTGTTATGAGTGTGGCGATATGAACGAAGCCCGCAGAAGGGTTTATAGGAATGTCGTCCGAGTCGAGAAGCGTACCAGTATAAGGTGGCAATGTCGTTTGCGCTGCACTCTCAACAAAATTTCTTCCAGGCATCCATAGTGAAACGCAAGAAAGAGACTCTGGTCCGTACGGGAGACCAGTAGAACCCATGCAAGGCATGTTCGACGGAGTTTCAACGTTTTTTTTCTGTCGTTGATGATCGATGAAGTCAGACTTGGCACAATCACCGTCGTCCTTGACACATATGCTCAGCTACTCAACACTGACCTTTTGGCATGAACTTGGTCGCCCGTCCTAACCACTGGAATAAAATGTCATCTCGCCACGTCACTGTTAATCATTGAAGCTTGCTGGGAACGAAATAGTGCAGCAACGAAACATTCCAGTATACCACCCGGTATGTTCACGCGGTCTCGATAGAGGGCTCACTCATATTCTACACCGATCCTTCTCCCAGTACTCTTAGGGTTCGTGTTGTGTGGCTTCCCATCGTAACCTAATGGCGACCTATCATTGCAGTCATGAAACGCTTGAAATGCGTCTTACCAATGCCACCAGGCGCTAAAAAGCACAAGGATATCGATGAAAACCAGCTTACCCAGTTGAGTGGGGTTCGCTTCAACACCGCTATCACTCGGGACCAGGCTTTACCTTGCCAGGTGAGTAGGAATATACCGCACTCCTTCCCATGCCCAACCGGTACTTCTTCATCTGTGATACAGTCCAGCTTGTGTTGCAAGCCAATGTGACGTACACGCTCCGAGTTTTGGGTGTGACTGAAATGTTACAACCTGTCTGGTTTCATTGCGATCCTGCGTTCGACGCCAACCTTGCCGACAGCTCGGCGAATGAACCAGACACGGTTCTAGTGCCTTGACGCATGCATTGATGTTGTGCATGACGAGACCAGGGTCACCTAGCTCCTACCCTCCATAGCCTCGCGATAATGATACTCGCCCATGTGATCGTAACCTCAAGGAATGTGAACAGTGTGCCGGTTTCTACTACATTCACGTGTAATTCCTGAAAGTGTTTGCAGCACAGAACTAAATCGTACATGCAAAGCTCCATTCAGTCGATTTCTACAATGTGCTGCGTTGGAAGATACGTAGAATTCAGAAGACAAGGCATATGCATAGGTAAATTGGAATATCTGCGTCATCATTTACCACCTTCCCGTACTGTCCCGTTCAAGCGTGATGGCTATTATCTCGCAACGCTTCAAGTCGAGTTACCCCTGTACTATTTGCCTCCCCTACCATGATCTGACCCGGCCATGGGGCAACATCCGCGAATGCAATCGCAGACACAGTGGCGTCTTGACCGACCATGGGTTGCGACAACACGCCAAATCCAGTGTCCATCCCCTGCCGGCGGCCACGGATGTCACGGTCGTACAGCTCTCGTACGCTGATGATGAACCGAGGCATCATAGCGCAGATGGTGATATCACAAAACGCAGTGAGGAAGTCAATAAAAGTGTTGGTTATTGGAAAGATAATGCTGGTACTGGAAATCGCATTTCTAGAAGTTCAAGGGAAAACATCGGAAGAGGTCAGCTTTTGTGCGAGTATTCAAAAGCAAGGTCGGTGAGAGAACATTATGGTGACGACTCGGAGTGGAAAACGAAATGGGGAAAGTGAGACATACACGAGGAAATAAATGATTCCGTCTCTCGCAAGTTGTTGGATGTACTGATTAGGTTGCCACTGCTTGGTCGCTCTGTACATGTCAACTGACTCCTTCGATGTTTGGAAGATGGCGAGAATTAAAAGTGTAACACCGAGAACGAATCTCGGGATGTTATTATACACAGTAAGCATGGATGGGTGATTGCCCCATGGTGTATTGAGGAAAGAGAAATCAATAGCTTGGCCAACTGTGACTGGAGATGAGGGTGACAGAAGATGACAGGCCATTTTCATGAGATGCAATGGTACATGCAGTTCAGTTCAAGACATACCTGAGAGATAAGTATTGGGTTTACCATAGATACCTACCATGACAAAGGAAATGATAACCTGTGGGATGTAAATGAACAGGAGGACCCAAAGGATCCTCTTGGATCGCTTCCACATTGCATAAACGTGCAGGATCATCACCACTGTGATTGGAATCACAACCAGGGGAAACGGAGTCAGGGGGTGCGTTAACTCACAATCAGCGGCATTAAGGAATATCGGGAATGCCCACTCAGCCACCAGAGATATGACAGTACCTTCAGAATATCTATGTTTCATACTGATATTGTGGAGGGCAATGAAGAGAAGTGCTTACACCTGTGGAACCATTGCCAATATAGTTTGTAATCAATATAGTTTGTAATCTGAGTTTAGATACATACACCTATTAGGAGATCGTAATTAATGATAGACAAGATGCGAAGGAGATTAACTGACTGTTGTTGGGCCAGGGACAAATGTAGTACCATCTGTGAATGTATCTGATCAGCTCAACTGTCCTCCAATTTAAATCTGAACATACCCAGGGTACTAGCACTTGAACATGAATTAATTATTAGCTGTGTAATTTCTGATGCAGCAACCATAGACCCACATAGCCCAACAAAGACCGACATAACGGACCTATGGAACTGTCAATTTTGACACATGTAATGAGGTATCTCATTGTACTAGTACGTACTAGAACAAAGATTGTAGAGACCCAGGTCCAGGATCTGTGCTGTGAGACTATCAGTAACTCACTTCTGATGATCGTTGCTTCCTTACCCAAACGTAGTCTATCTGTAAACATCATCAGCCAATAAATAAGTGTTCGGAGCAAGGTAACATACCTCTCCTGCAAATGTGAGGACTGCAGTTGTAGAATCAAACAATCATTTCAGTTTTAGAGTGATGTCGTGCATAAGAGCATCTCACGATAATCATATACGACAGCAGTGACAGTAATGACTGCGTTGGGATATGAGATTAGTCATTGACTGAAGGCACGGGGTGAACGTACGGGACATAAAGTCATTCATCCGCAGAAACCGTATGTTGGAGGACATGGCAGATATGAGAGAAAGAGCAATGTCCGACTGTTTAAACAACAAGCAAAGATTAACAATCAACTCAAAGAGAGGGAAGTTGTCCCCAGGGACCGCCATCAGGTACCTATATCTTCTTACCGGTGTATTGACTATTTACTCCGAGACTTATTTAGACGCGATACGGGATGGAGGCAGTCACGGAAGGCAATGCTCTTGCATCTTTGTTGTCGCGCAAAGCAAAAAGTCGCTGTCTATAATGCTTGCGGCCCAGAGAAGGTTGATCAGGTTTGTGTGATCATGATCATATCACCTCCCATGGCAACCAAGAGGCCGCTGTAACACCAGAGCAGTGTTTGAGCTGACCTCAACTCAAAGGTGAAGGCATTCCTCGTCGCAGAATTCCTCTGCGGTGATACCCTCGACACGGTGATCCACATCAACCTACCTGTAAATTTGGAGTGGTAGCAGAGTAGTCCAGAATTTAGTGACAACGAAAATCAGCGCCCCCCACGAAATAACTTACCCTCAACTTCAGGCACCTTATGTTCGTGGGAGCTGCGGAAATGATGCCGAAGACCACAATTGCTTCTACTACCAATGGTCTGGACCATGACCATCCCGAAGCGTGTTGCGGCGTTGAATGGGCCAACATTGAAGCGATGCCATAAGTAACTCGTGGATGCTGCGCAATCATTACACATCTCCGTGTCAAGTGAACCGAGGACTTCCTAGTCTAACGTGATTGCTTCAAGGGTTCGTTTCGACATAGGTGCGAGAAGGCCAAAGTCAGGATGACAGGTTATCGAGACATTGGCCTTGCGCCACGATGCACCCATCACAAAGTCTGTTCTCTCGACTCGCAATGCCTCGAAACATTCCGGCTCATCTCTGATCTTGCCCCATGCTCGCGTCAAAAACGACCTCGCTCTCCACTACTTCTAGCGGTGGACAGAATCTTGAGTAACGTGGATGCAGGACCGGGTCTGAAGTCGAACACATCTGATGTGTCTCACTGATAACACCAAGGTTCGACGTCTCCGGCCCATCCGATCGTTGTCTATCCCCTTCCTGTCTGTATTGCTCGCTGTTTCTTCTCTCGACCGGATACTTTGATGATGTCACAATAGCACTCGGCTACCCAGGCAAAGTCTGGTTGGCGCCACGGACACTTTCCTAGATCCAGTCAGCAGTGGTGAGAATATGATGTAGTAAAAGAAGAGAAAAGGAGAATGTATTCGTACGGTGTAAATACCCGCAAATGAAGTAGAATACGGAATCACTGCTAGACTCTCCGACGGCATGGAACACGAGTCATAAGCTGTCAAAAATAACACACCAATGGAGTAATGAAAAAGAGTATCGGATGGTTATACACTCACCTGCCACCTACAGGGTGCAGAATTCGCGAGAATTTGGTTGAACCAAAGGGAAAGATCCAATGAGCCTACGAATGGAGGAGAAACTGATTCTCTTTGCTTTAGAAAAGCTGGGTTAGTTGTACGTACACCGTCCAGCTCCAAACATGAAGCATATATGCAAAGGTCTCATAATGCACATCTAGGTCGTGTTCGGAAACATCATTCCCCTTCCCGGAAGATGAAAATAGCCAAGGAGGAGCGTCGGTGTAATGGATAAATTGCACATAGTACGAAAAAGGGGAATCTGACCTTGTGTATGGTCATGATGGGATGAAAAGGCCACGGTCAAAACGAGACCGAAAATCACTGTGCGCTACAAAGGGATTGAGCTAGGGAATGGGTGAGGGTCCACAGAACCTACTGCTTCAATCCAATCCAGCCCCACTACCTTGACGCAATTGTCGGTGGCTGCAATTCAGACTGCTGCGGCATGAACAACGTCAAAGTTAGCGGCTCGACGACATGAAATACGGCAGCAGGTTAACAAACATACGTACCGACTTCAGGAACCGTGCCTCTGGCAGCCCTCCCAGCCGAGGGGCCCCTGGCGGACAGACGAAAAATAGTCGAACGACGCCAGTAGGGTGAAGACCTTAGACCTACGCTTCTCGCTGTCCATCGCCAATACTAGTATCGCTGTGGTTAGCATGTTGCGATTGCGGCGAGACAGATGAAGCCTGTGGAGTGGTCTTGAGCAGTATATGGCGATGTCGTCCGAGCGGATGAACGGGGCAAGTGGGTGGTGCAACGAAGACTTGTTCGAACGAATGCTCATGGAACGTGAAAATCATCAGGTACGCTCGTCATCCATTGCAGATATCGACGGGTCAGCATGTCGTGGGTTGCGGCGATACGGAGGGATCTCAAGTACATAGTCAGGATGTCGTCCGAATCAGATGTGGCGACGCCGGGTACGGAAGGACATGTATAAGGCAGCAACGTCGTTCGCTGGAAAGATTCATCAAAGCCGCGCAACGAAGAGACTGACATGATGGAAGATCAGGGTAACCCGAGTTTGACGGAGTTTGAAGTTCTTTTCGTCGCTCGTCATCCTCGATGAATCCGACTCTGTCCATGGAGTGACAGCCCGTTTGCAGCCCCCCGTGCTAACATCCAATTGTCTACTCTCCAGGCACTGACCAGCCTGTCAACTGGGTATCTCAATAGCCTAGCGGGTATAGATGGTACCGTGGAGCACACGGTGCTGATCCCGGCAGGAATCTTTGTTGATTATTAGTGGTATGCGCCACATCTTGCGGAGATAATCGTCGCATTCGAGTGTGACTAAGAAACTGACAAGGCATATCCTCAAGTCCGTTGAAGGTCTCGGCCGCTTCTTTTGCTAACATTATTGCAAAGTTGTGTCAAGGCAGGAAGCACCCGAACTCGACCCAGGGCCGTTTATTGGACGTCTCACATGCCGGTATTTGGACGGAAAATTGTAAAATTATCTAGGAGGCATGGATATTTGGATGGGTGTGCAGAGGTATGTATATGCTTTCACTTGACGTATCGACTTGATTGACGCTAAAAAAGCATTGATCACCCCGACGAGTAGCATTTCTGCGTGGCTGGTTCCCATGGTGAGCACGCTCACTCCTTTCGAAAGTCCATACTGAAGTGCTGTGCTCTTTCCAGCTACATGACCTCTCCCACATACCACTTTCAGGGGCGATATTCATGTCCCAGGACGGACGGCTAGATTCAATGTGGTTTGTGATAATTTGAGATCAGTTTGAAGCAACATCGATCATGTCTTCCATCGCTGTGATGCCTGACATTGTTCTGTTCAATGCTACTTGTGCAAACGTCTTTGCCGAATAAGACCATATGCATGGTCTCGACTCCAAAGATAATCTATGCAGCTACGTATGATGTAGAAGCAGCGCTGACGATAGTCCTCGATCGGCGAGCTATGGTCAAGAATATTCATGTGCTGCCACTACTGCTCGGGGGCAGACGTCACCCTGCCGAAGGAGTAGGAAGATACTGTACTCCTCCTTATCCCCAGCCAGCGTTTTCTCATCTCTGTTACAGCCAGGCTTCATTGCGATCCTGCGTCCAAAGCCAACCTTACCAACAGCATGGCGAATAAATGACGTATGGTTCAAGTATATTGATCGATGCATTCATGATGTGTGTTATGGGGAGAGGGCCATCCTTGTGTACCCTAGCCCCTCCCTCTTCCGCGACCTTGTGGTTTCGTAACGCTCACCCATTTGTTGCGTGGTGATGGTAGCCTTGAGGAATGCGAACACCTTGCTGGTTTCTCCGACAGCCATGTATAACTTCTAACTAAATCGCACGCGCAGAGGCTCGTTGCGACAATGTCTACATTGCGCTGCGTTGCAAGATACATATGGAGTTCAGAAGAAAGGGCATACAGTCAACTCCCTTATAACAGATACCCCTTCTGGCGGCTCTAGCGGCCGAAGCATCAATCCAATGGGGTATGTCTCACAGGGAGGATATGTAGTTCTAAACTCATCCTACAAATTATTCACTGAGATTGTGGAGCAAATTTTACAATTGTGGGGGCTAGAGGTCTCCGAAGGGGTATCTGTTATAAGGGAGTTGACTGTATACGCAAGTAAATTAGATATCGGCGTCATTATTTGAAGCACCATCCTCTACAATCTATCAATGACTGAGTGCTAGGACCCACATCGAACTCGTTCCAATCTGACGGCTATGATCTCCCAACGGTTCAAGTCGAATCTCCTCCGATTCGTCTGTGTCCCCCTCCGCGATCTGATCTTGCCCCGGAGCGACATCCGCGAATGCAACTGCAGGCGCATCCGCCGCAATGGGTTGCGACAACACACCGAATCCAGTGTCAACCCCCTGTCAGCAGCCACGGAAGTCACGATCATACAGCTCTCGCACACTGATGATGAACCGAGGCATCATGGCGCAAATGGTAATATCACAATACGTCAACCTAGTCCAGAATTTAGCGATCACGAGAATCAACAGTGCCTCTCCACCAATATTTAGTAGAAAATTCACCCTCAACTACGGCCGCCTCAGGTTAGTGGGGGAGCTGCGAACGTGATGCAGAGAACCACGGGTACTTCTGCCACCAGTGATCTGCACCGTGAGTGAGCCACGATTGAAGCAATGCCATAACCTGTCCATAGTGTGCGATCATTGTGCCAATCTTCGGGTAAAAGCGGGTCGGGGCTAGGTAGGAACCAGGACGTCGTGAGGTAGTCGAGTCTGACGTGACCGCTTCAAGGGTCCGTTCCGACATCAGTCCGAGACAATGGCCTTACGCCAAAAGGGGTCCACCGCAACATCTGCTCTCCCGACTCGCATGGCATGCCCCACCTCGCATCTGACCCATATTCGCACCGAAGACGAACTCGCCCTCGAACCCCTCTAGCGGTGGACGGAGTCTTGAATGACGTGTGAATGCAGGATCAGTCTGAAGCCGAACAGGTCTGAACGCGTCTAACTCATGACGACAAAGTTCGACGCCACGGCCGCTGCAGTCGCAGTGGATGTCCTTCTTGTCTGTCTTTCCTACTGCCTTCTCTGGACCGGATACTTCGATGGCGTCGCAGGGTAGCACTCGGCTCCAGGCCCAGTCCCGGTTAACGCCACTGGCGCTTTGCTGAATTCAGTCCAACGTCGTGAGAATGAGGTAGTAAAAAAAGTGGAGGGGAACGTGTATTCGTACCGTGTAAACACCGGTAGCGAGATGGGATACGGAATCACCGCTCGGCTCCCCAATGGCATGGTAGCGAGTCATGGGCTGTCACAAATAACACACCAGTGAAGTAATGAAAAGGAGTATTGGATGGTTCGGGGATATGCTCACCTGTCACTTGGAGGGTGCAGAAGCTTGCGAGAATTTGGTTGAATTAAAGATCAAAAGCGCCCACGAATAGAGAAGACATTAAGTGTTGCGACGATGACCACGTTAATATTCTCTTTAGAACAGCTGGATTACTTGTACGTACACCGTTCAGCCCTGAACACAATGCATATATGCAGATGTGTTTGATCTCCTTCGACCAACGAGATGGTACCAAAAGCACGTCGCCGATAGGGGGTTGGGCCTCGGAGGGGTTCTACCGGTTCCAGGTGGCCGAGGGTGGTCCATTTGTGCGTGGATAGTAGCTGATTGAACTTGTGGATGAAATCCATTCGTAGTGGGACTAAAGGATGCTGTGTAAAAAAGAGTTGACGTATTCTGTTGTGCACTCTATAAAAGGTGTAGGAAACGAAGGAACCCTTGTTGCATCTTTTCCCTAGTAACAATGCAGAGGCCACCACAATGGCGAAAATAAGAGGAGTGAGTTGAGTGAGGACAAGCGCCCAGAGATGATGAGATGATTGTGAACTGATGGGTAATGATAAGAAGACACGTGGATGCCAGACGACCGCGCATGCTTGTTTCCATCGCTCTGACACCTGGCCAAGTATGTCCTTGAACATAAGCGGGCGGTCAATGAATGGTGAGTGCCCAGGCGAGAAATTTCAGCGGGCGATGCTGACGGGGAAACCCAAGAGTCGAGTGAAAACATACTCTCCTCCAGCAACAGTCACGAAAAGCGGATCGAAATAAATACTCGAAATTGCATAAATTCTGTCGCCTTCCTTGTTGATGGGAAGCACATCGTGAGCGGTGACGACGATAAGGAGATTCGACATTGGCGGGTGAAAGATGGTAAAGAGGTGGGGACGCCAATGAAGGCGGGAAGTGCTGTCAGCAACGTTGCGGTGTCACGGGACGGGAAGTGGATCGTCAGTGGGAGTCACAAGGTGATGGTGTGGAATGCGGAGAGCTACGAAAAGGTGACCGAGTTCAGCGGACACACAGATGGGTTGCAGGCGGTGGACGTCTCTCCGGATTAGTCTGGTGACCAGCCCGTCTATGAGGTGGCAATCCGTCGATAGACGGTCCGGTAAAATCCATGAAAACTTTGGAGGCTGCGCGGATTTCCACAGTCATGCCACCTCATAGACGGGCTGGTCACCAGACTATCTCCGGATGGGACGAGAATCGCAACCGGGTCGGTTGACAAGACTGCCTGCGTCTGGTCGCTCTCGA
>QFEM01002414.1:206-18915 GCA_003316205.1 Boletus bicolor
CCCGTCGCGTCAGATCTCGCGTTCTCACCTTGCTTCCTCCAGTCACACCACCGCAATCACGGGACGCGTCCAATTGGGCAAGGTCAGCCCCCCGTCCGACCCACCAGCCCTCTTCCAACATGCTCGACAAAGATGTGTTGGAGCAGCCCTTCAAAGAAGAGCCTATATCACCGCGCGACGCGTCGCATTTTATCGACTGGTTCGATATCTCCCTCAAGCGGCCCGCCGGCTTCGTGGCAGAAAAGACTTGTGAGATGGTCTGCTATCTGTGGTTTTCCTCCTCTGCGCTTTCCAGCGCACGGTCGCAGTCCCAAATGCCCTCTCCTCCTCATTCGCCCGACACACCCTCGCCCTCTTCGCCCTTGCAGTTCAATCCCTCCACAACATTTGTCCAATTCATGCAAAAGTTGCTCGAGACGACCCAAGTCAGCCAGTCTGTCATCGTTCTTTCGCTCCATTATATTTGGCGTCTCAAGGAGCGGAACCGTTTTACTGCTGGTCTCCCTGGGAGTGAATTCAGGATAGCAGTGGCTGCCTTGATGATGGCAAACAAGTTTTTGGATGAGTAGGTCTCCTGGCCCTTTCCGTTCGTGGCAGCTCGTTCTAACAGCATTTCAGTAACACGTATACCAACAAGACTTGGTCAGAAGTCTCGGGAATCGACTTGAGCGAGATCAACCGCATGGAGAGAGAATTCCTCATGGGTGTCGACTTCTCCCTTTACGTCTCGGGTAAAAAATACGAGTCTTGGCTCAACTTGCTCAAAGGTCTCGTTTTGGCAAAGGAATCCGAGGGTCAGAAATGGCGGAGGTCGCGCACACGGTATCGCAACGGCCGCCGGCTACATCCCGCCGTTTCTACCCCTGCCATGCGCACCGCCAGGCCGAGGTGTCACTCAACGACGTATCGAGCGCGCTCTAGTTCGCCTGTACAATACATTCAACCACATTTGTCGACGAATGTTACGACCCGGCCGCATCTGCATGTCAATTTACCGCCGTCCCCTTCTCCTAATCCCGGCTCGAAGCGTTCGGCTGCAGACGCGTTTTCGCCAACGTCAGCATCTTTCAATGAACTGCCACCCTTGAAACGCCCTACTGGGATGACCTTGCACATTCCCGAAAATGGCTTTCCAGTCGGTCCTAGCTCCGCCTCTCCCCTCGAACCCCTGCAATCCTTCGCCAAGATGTCCCTTTCGGCTTCGTCTTCATCTCCACACAACGCCCGCACTGCCTCGTCCGCTCAGCCACTCTCTACGATGCACGGGAGTAGACCCCAGACATTGATAGCTGCGTATCGCGTAGATCGACCCGTGAACGTGCCACAGGTACACTGCTTTCCATCTTTGTGTGTGAAATCCTCACCCAGTTTTCTCAGAATCTTTACTACTATTCTTTGGCTGGATCGTCCATCGATACAGAAGCAGAACAGGAACGGGTCCAGAGAAAGGCTCGTTTACGGCGTTTCCAACCTCCTGCCTTGACAACTTCGTATCCACCTCCGCCATATATTCCCATTAACATCCAGTCGGCTTCAGTGAGCCCACATGAAAGTCACTTGAATGTCCGACAGGCACCGTTGCCGCACATCAACGATGCGATCTGGTCACGAAAGCTCCCCGAAGTGCCCCCTTACATCTCCCCGGCAGACAGTTCCTTGCAGCTCCCGCCTTTGAGGGAAAACGTGGTTCCCTCTGCCCCATTTGCTAATGCCGGTCCGCCGGGTGTGCACTTTTACGCCTCATCCAACCAACGGGGATCACCCGCGTATCCTTATAATTGGTCTTATGGCAGATAGTTCCGATCCTATCTTCGTTTTAATGCATGATATTATTGTTGCATTATCATTCCGACGTCCACTTTCCTATCTAATCTTTCACTGCATTGGCCATTACGAGCATTCGATTCATCCTAGCATAGATTCAGTCACCTGCATTGTACCCATTCCGTTGCATCGTTCACACGCATTTTCATCCCGATGATGATACATTACGCTATTTCTTAACTACTGTACAAAAGTTGCCTCGCTGGGGATTTTGGCTGACGGCTTTTGTGTGACCGAGAGAAGGGGTAACCTGACAAGTTGTACGGTTCTACTGTAACAATATGTCCACTCCGAGGTCCTTCCCGAAACATCATTTGGAATTGACATCGCGTTCCTCCGCTTATAATGAGGGATGCGTCCGGCGGCCTGGATCCGCGGTCGGGGCGCAAGGTACCGAGTTGGATCCGGCGTTGCAGACAGAGGTACCATCGAAACCAGCCCTGCTCTCGCGTATACGACTGAGAGTGATGGCGACTGGCTTGCTGTCTGTTCCTCGACTTCACGCCAGTTTTTGCGAGGACCACACGATGTTGACTCCCATTTGGACTCGATTCGCAATTGCCGCGTGACGAAGCGTCATGAATTGAGCGACATCGATGAGTCGTGGGCACAGGATGTAAAACGGATGATCCCCTGGGATACTGAGCCAGCACCGTTGATTGTTGGGCACTGACTGCTGCGGGTTTCAGTGTGCCATCCTCACAGCACACCCATCGATCCATCACGGTCAACTCGGTTCCTTTTTGCCATATGCTACAGGCCGCGCAACCGGTCCAGAAGGCGAAGATGACACACAATGTAACACCACCTCAATTCATATTTTTGGTGTGATCTTTCTCGGCAGCTGACGGCTTCATGTGCTGGATCATGATGACCATACCGAAGGGTACTGCAGTGCTGACCGAGCTGGTAGAACTAGTATGCGACATGCCTGCGGAGTATGGAACGCGAGTACCCGACCTCCGATCACTTCAGTTGATCATCGTTTCTCACCTCGCCCAGCAACGCGGATTGGGCAGTGGAATTTATTCGGGACATATTTGATGCCTCGAACGCTTGCGTGAAGAAATATCCGGACAGCACTCCCGTCACTGGAGTATGGACACGGTTTCACAACGCACGGACTGATACGATCTGAATAGTCACTACTCACGAACACCACAGAAGATCGTTTTATTTCTGTTGAGACCCATGAGTCTCGAGCTCACTAATACTGGTGGGCGTGAGGCAGGGCATTTTCAGCATCTCAGCAACCATCGAACGTGGGTCAGAAATTATAATTCTTACCTCCTGTTAAGCCCGATGTCAGTCCAGCAAATACGCCATCCCTGCGAGCTTGCTATGGAAGGTCTGTTCACTGGAAAATCGTAAGGAGAGCTGTGTCTGGCAGGTGCTGACCCTGATGGCAAGTTTACGGAAATCTCCTTCTTTTGCTGAGGAGGACGCTTGTTCCGACATTCCGTCTCTTCTTCGGGTTGATGCAGGTGCAAGTAGAACAATAAGTGACAAGGGATATTAATTGAGTAAATTATTCATTTATTTATCTGGCTGAGTTAGGTTCATCCCGACGACACGCAATTTTGTGTTGGCCTCCACGGATTCGGTACTCCCGTAAGGAATCAACATGTCTCCAGGCAGAAAGCCACGACACGGCACTAATTTGCAAACTGTGTACGACCAGATTCAAGGCAAGTTCTTCCTCATCAGATTCCACGCAACAGACGGAAATTTTTGGGCGGCACCCCCTAGAATTATTGATCAGGATCAAACCTAAGCTCAACGATATCCAGTCCGATGATGATGATATGCATGTGGTTAAGGACCTTCATCTTATTACATCACTGGCCCAGTCTTTTTCCGAACAACGGCTCAAGTCGAGCAAAAAGAGCCATCTTGCCGATGCGCTTGATCAGGAAGGTCTGTACCGGTGGCTACATTCGCAGCCCCGTGGGCAACGTTGTTCTCAATTTGTCAAAGGTGTAAATCTATGGAACGCCTCCGGCCTATTCCGACAAGGTTCCGATGGTAACTGTCGTCCTATCGTTGCAGCGCGTAGGGAATACGGAGTTGTCCATGTTGGTGCTGTCTGACCCTGCCATCAGTACGCCTTGCGGGTTTCCGTTTGATGGAGGCTGGTCTGGAAGCGAAACCCACCATCGAAGGTTCGTTCCGACGCTCGTAAGATTCGTGCCCCTCTCTACCCTCAATCACAGCATTATTGCACGTGCTCCAGATAGCTTGCAAGACAGGGATAGCGCTGTCAGGTACGTCATAGTAATGCGCCAAGGGCAGTCCATGACTTTTTGTACCGCGGACGGACGTAGAGGCCGGAAATAACGAATCGGCCGCTTGCATTCTAGCGTGCGCAGCAAAGGTTATTATATCTCCTCCCCGTTCACGCCGATTCTTACTAGTTCACCTTGCCCAGTATGAAGAGGCGCTGAGAAACACCGACGATCCGGACGGCCAACATTTGCACGCCAGGGCACGCGTTACTACTGTCTATTTCTCTAGCAGAATGGAAGCCGTGAGGACGTTGCACTCTTTTGGTGTGGCAGCACTGATATTTATGGTAATTTGGTTTGACGTGCACACAGGCCTGGAGGGACAAGAATGAAGGACTCGCGACATTTATGGCTGACAAAATTACTGGTTCGAATCCTAGCACAATTCGTAAAGCGGCGCGGCTTATCCTTTTGTGCGTAGAAAATGATAGGCAACTGGCGTTACTCTCCATCCGTGACGTAAGTGTACGATATCTTCCCCAGCGAGTCTCACATGTCACCGTCGCTCCTAGCGAGAAGTTCTGGTGGCCAAGCTTCTTGATATCGGTAAATCAATATTACGTGCCTGCACGCAGAGCGGGAAACCACTTGCGGATGGGAATAAAGCACACGATGCCTTGCAGTGGTTGAAAAAAGCGTTCCAAATAATCGACATGTTGGATTGCTCGGCCACGCCCGAATTATTGGAGCTCAAGGTCCGTCCTGATACGCATCGATTAAAGATCGTAAGATACTGAAGCATATTTCCCCAGCGATCCGTTCTCAGGAGCTTGGGTAAGATGTGGATATGACTGGATGTGGAACCCTACCATAATCTATTACCTACTGGCGTCCTCTTAGCTCGTGGATACTTCCTCGCGTCATCACAAGACCCGGAGAACCTGGTACGGGCGGAGGCTGCGCTCGAAGAAGTTATTGCGACCATGGACACTTCCGTAGAAACCGTAAGGGACCAATTTCCCGCAACACCTCATCCGTGATTTTCACACGTTATCCCTAGGCAAGCTCCGAGAAACAGCAACTCCGCTGGATGAAGTTAGCTGTGGTGAAGCGGCGAAAAGCTGGGGATACCGCGGTTCTTCACAGTGAGCCAATCTTCCCTGCTATATGCGGCCCTCTTTAGCTGATGGGGGTATGGCCAAATTAATTACGTGCATCATAGTTCTAGAGTCTATAATTGACCACATGACCTTTTCTGAAGGAGACCTTACTGAGTCAGCCTGAATATGTGTTTAGTCTCGTTTGCTGACATTTGTTCTAGCATACTCCAAGAACTACGAACCCTATCTCACCATCAGTATGTCATAGTTCGGCTACCTCATTTGACTTATCAATCCACATCTTATCCCACAGCAATCTAGTGACTGCCGCAACGAGGACTTGCCTACGAAAAGCGTTAGCCTGCTCTGCAAGTATCCCTTCCATCGAGAAGCTTCTCGTTTTCTTGCTGTTTCATTGTTCGAAAAGCGATAATCACGCCAAAGCGTTGAAAGATCTAGAAGATTCCTTCCAAGGCAATTATCTTTCCTTGATTAATCCCAAGAGCGAACAAATTTAGTGACCAGGAGATCCGGGCCCGTTTTCTACTTTAGAAATTTGTGTATCTGATATTGAGCTCTCTAAGCCTGGCGCGAGCGTGTGTGTCACCGTAAGTCCCAACATCCGCTCGCCATGCCGTGGTTTAAGGTTTCCTTTTCAGTTGATATGGCAATACGGGGACCGTCATTACAATGCCTCACGCTGGGCAGAAGCGGCTGATTGGTTCATGTGTGGCACTCACACCATCTTTTCTAGCTTGGGCGCTTCCTCACTTTCAAAATGCATTCGGAAAGCTGCGGTGTGTCAACTTCAACAAAAGGAGTATGCCCGGGCGACGGCCACGATCAGGCGATGTCCCCAAAATGGCGCAACCACCCGTTATGTGGCGTTTTTGATTGCGGTTCGTCAAGGTACGTGCACGGCGGGCCTGTTAGTGTGGCGTGGTAGTTGTTGACGGACCGCTCAGGCCTTGAAGATGATGGTAACTTGTGGCCTTTACACCTCGTTACATGCTGTGGCTCACAAATACCGGTGATCAGCAACCCGAGCGGTCAAGGAAATGGTTGTAGCCCCCGATTTTGATCGTCGAATGCTCCTTCTGGCCTGTAGACTTTCACATGATTCTGACATGAAAGGCCTGCTCCTATCTGTGCTTATACATCTGCTGGACACGCTAAATTTCCGCGAGAACGTGGATACCGTGACAGAGTCCATGACACTGATCAGGTGTATTATCAGGCTAACCCTCAAACTCCTCGGAGAGCCTGGGGCAAACGTGTAAGTTGTCAGGCTTTTCTTGTTATCTTGGGCGTTCATCTTCCTAGACGTTCCCTTGTGAGAACCTTGCTCGATTACTTCAAACATGGTTCGTGGGCGTGTTGGCACAACCATCCTTTGCCCTAACATGTCATCTTAGCCAAGTCACTTGTCGAGTCTGTGACTCACGAAAATGAGGCGATGATAATCCGGGACGTTTCATGGCTTTGGCGTACGGCATACAATTGTGCCATAGAAGGCTGTTCCAATTGGGAGGATCAAGGGGAGCAGGTATCCGAAGCATTTGACACCGCCAGGGAGGCGGGTATTTTCCATGGG
This sequence comes from Boletus bicolor, assembly GCA_003316205.1. NCBI lineage: Eukaryota > Fungi > Basidiomycota > Agaricomycetes > Boletales > Boletaceae > Boletus > Boletus bicolor. The sequence goes on from QFEM01002414.1 coordinate 6,950, forward strand.
TAATCGTCTATGCACATATCCTCATTAATCGTCAACAGCTTCTTGAACTGTATATCGCCAGAAGCGTCATGGAAGTGGAACCCAGCGCCTACATGTACATAGCGAACGCATCCTTCGCTGCGACCTCGGGCCGAGGTATTGAACCCCCTTTTAGCTTTATTGCTTTCCGCTCATCGAATGCCAAGTGATTCTAGCACGTGAGCGTATGTCACAGGACAATATTTCGACCGTAAGTTCTTCGATGATATATCCTTGTGGGTTGACCATTCTGTAGAACAAATCCGCGGAAACGCTCTTGACGGAAATCAAGGGCTGTAGGACCAGAGTATCCGACGTGCTTCCAAAGGTACCTGCCGATGACCAGCCACAGATTCACTCCTTTTTGCATGTTTTGCGTGTTTTCGCGGTCGAGACAGCTTCGCGACTTGAGGATTGGGTCTATGTTTTGGCTACTATCAAAGTTAGTCATATAGCCGCAACGACCGGAACGGAGCCTCATTCTCAAGCACAGGAGGCGACACGCACGGACGGTCAAGCTTTGATCACCTTCGAAGCCTTCTGCGATATCTTGGTCAGCTCTCCAGTGATCACCTGAATTTGTCAATTGATTTCCAACAGTGGGAGAACAAGACCTGTCCAGTTAACGGCACGGACGGTTCACTGATTCCGAATTTTCCCATACGTGGCTAACAGTTCATCCCCCCTTTAGTGTTATACGAAGCCCTTGAGGTATGCATTGTACTTACTCTCACGATCCAGAGAAGCTGATTCTTTCTCAAGGGGATACTACATGCATGCCTGACGAACAGCCACTTGAGCCTGGAAAAGTTTTCACGGTGGCTGCGATCAATATGCACCATTCTGCTGTCGCAAGGCACTGTGGCTGACCGATCAAAGGCAATACAGTACATGGAACAGGCCAGTGCTGTCTTGGAAGAGCACGGGAACCTTGTGGAAAACGGGAACCCCGTCAGTGTCTCGTCCCGATAGGGGAAGGGTTTAGTGCTGACGACCTCGCGCGACTGCGAAAAAGCTCTACCCGGTGGACGAACGTCTTTGGCTCCTCAGCACAGCCTACAACACGGGCGTAGAATGCTTGCAGTTCGTGATCCCCTCGTTTTGGGTTCGGGTTGACGTTTGAAACAAGGCATCGTGTTAGCGCTTCCTTGGCTGACGAAGCGAAACGATGGTTCGAGTGCTCCACCGTCCTCTGTCGGTTCGTTCCAGATGGCAAGCTGCGGGCGGAAAAGGTATGTCCGACGACGACGACGAAACATGCTCACGACGCAGCGCCCACTTCGGTTATCCTCAGATATCCAAGGCTTACACCGATCTACTGGCGCGCTACACCGATCGACGCGTTCCTTCTCCCGCTTGATTGCCTCTCGTGTCTGTCGTTGTCTCCTTTTTTCCCCCTATATCACTCGTTGCATGTCCCTCATGTCCGTCGTATTTTTTTTGGCAATGTAATCCCTCGTGTCATCATTGTTCCCCATAGTCTCTAAGTTGGTATAACAACACACGTCCACGATTGTTTCCTATGGCGAAGTATTCACTCCCAGAAGAAAAATCCATCGCGGTGACGTGGCCCAGAGGGGTCTTGCTCGTCGGCCAATTTCCAAAGGCGGTGAGAGACGGGAGGTGGACCTATCCATGCTCGACGTGAGTGTCCCAGGCAAAAAAAGAAAAAAAAACTGCAGACATACCAAACGCATTTGATCCTTTTTGACGTTGCTCGCCATGGCGAGTAACTGCGAGTCGTGATTGTAGCTCAGGCACGAAATGTTCGTCGTTAGATTGCCTAGCGTTTTCAATGGTTTTGGCTTGGAAGCTTCTCGCAACACTGTGCTGTCCGCGCTGTACACGTTGACGAAGCCGATGTTGGATCTGAAAAGGCAATGTCCGTCGGTCTCACCCTCTTCGAACAAACCAACAAAAAAAAATAGAAAAGAACTAGGAAACCTACCCTATGGCAAGGTAACCACCCCGCTGATCGCCTCTCATGATACGACTTCCAAACCCACCCTCGTCCTGCCACCGCTTGACACACTTTCGCTGACCGACGTCCCAGACGTAGACCTTGGCGTCATCTGTGAGGCTGAGCAGCTCGCCCGGCCCCTGTCCCCTTCTGGACCACCATAGAGAGCGGATCCCGGCGTTGGCTTTCAATCCGGCGACGACCTGTGCCGCGCCGGAGCGCCAATCGACGAGGTGGATGTGTCCACGACGGCCGGCGACGGCGAGGACGTCCCCGGTGGGACTGAAGGCGCAGGTGTCCATGCTCCCGTCTTGGTTGGGGCCGCCGAACGTGGTTCCCCATAAGCCACGCGGCGAACGGTGGGAGGTACCGGATTGGAGATCGTAAGTGTAGTAAAATGGCCGGGGGCCGGTGAGCAGGATGGTAGAACCGCTAGGGTGGAACGTGGCGTTTGTGAGTGGGAGGGAAGGTATGTGGAGCGTTTGTGCGTGCGGGTTGCTCAAGCCATCGACCTAGCGGAAATGATGCCGAGTGAGATATTTTTTCAAGAGTGAGAGTCCGAAGAACGAAAACGTACGTGAAAGAGGCGTAGACGTCTGTCTGTGCTTGCGGTGAGTAATACAGGGATCTGTGAAGATGGATGGAACTGAAGGGATTTAATTTCCCCTTCAGCGGGTGCGGCCTGGTTCGCGTCGCGCAAACGGTCGACGGAAATGATTCCCGGAGTCAATGCTTTTGGGTTTTTCCCGCCCGATATTCCTCCCGTCGAAGCGAGAAGATCTGGAATGAGATCCTCTACCTCGTCCTCGTCCTCTGGCTCTGACCCTGACGCGGATCGCCGACGCTTGGGATGCAGTTTTCTGCGCGCTTTGGATGCCCACTCTGGGGTCGGGTTGATTTGTTCGTATTGTCTCCGCAGCCTGCGTTCGTATTCGCGTCCACCGACTATGTCTTCTGCAGGTGCATCGCGAAGTTTCCGCAAGCGGGTGTGTGAAGTGAGGGAGACCTGTATAGTGGCATCGTCTGGATCCACCCAAGCAGGTGCCTTGCGAGTTTCTGGTCGGAGGGTGTTTCCGAAAGACGTTCCCTGGCCGTGCTCGATTGTGGCAGTATCGTCCAGCACGTCCTGTTCATCAGGAAGAGGTTCTTCCTCCACTGCCGTGTCAACACCACTGTCATCCTCGCTAGACGCACTGAGTCCTTCATCTAAAGCGGGTGCCTTAATCGATGAAGATCCAGCATTATCATCAATGAAAAACAGCTTGAGACCACGCACGTCTTCAGCAAGCAAAAAATGGGTATGATCGAGAGAAAAGAGGCCACATACATCTGAATCAAGCATGTTCTCCAACTCCTTCAAATTTCCTCCTGTGGTTCCATCTTCGACGTCGGAAATGACGAGTACATTAGCATCGTCTCCTCGTCGTTTGCCTTTGCTTTTCTCGGTCGGCACGTAGGGCACGCCAAAGAGCATGCTTTCCAGACGCCGTTCTTCATCATCCTTCATCGCATCATCGACAGACGTGCGGCTACCGAGTGGTTGGACGTTGTCTTGCTTGGAGGTCTTTTGTCGTTTGTGAGACTTCTTCCCCATCGTGTCAAGGACGGCGTAGGCTTCGTACAGCGGTCGACTTGCACACTAACAATAGTGGCTGTGCAAGTATGAGGACAATTTCTCGATCGACTTTCTCGATGTGACTTTCTATACACATACTTCTTTCCCTGAAGCAAGATTGAATGGGTGCGAGCCTGACGTGATTCCGAGCCCACAAGGGACTTGTGGTGGCTCCTTGCACGGTATCGCGTCGGTTATTTCAACAAGTCATTGACTTGTGTGTGCCCGTCGAACCACTTCACACTGCACAACACCAAGGGGAGATTGATCGTGTTTTACATAGGTTTGCGATTTGACAGCGGAAATCTAGTGGGCCATTCCGACGTGATTTCGTGACAGGAGTTGATGTCCTGGTACACCATGTACAGTGGTCGTGTCCCGCTTCCCGGTTTGTGCTATTGAGTACCCTGAGTCTAAGATCTACCCATCCCAGTTAGCAGTGCAAAAGTGTTCGCAACCGTGAATTTTTGGTGGTGATTGCCAAGTTGACGTTTGTAGGTGAAGATTGTCGGAAGGCCCCGGTATCCAGCATGACAGGGTGAGGTGTCGACGGGTATATGTGTGACCAGCTGTTCGGTCTTCCAAATCCGCACAGACACTTAGTTCCCAGAGGAACGTCGGGCTCTGACATACTCACGTCGACAAGTCGACTCTGAAGTTGAGCATGTTCCATACACCCCCCGATTCTACTGGCGCCAGCCGATCAGGCACTCGAGGATTGGCTTGGATTATAACCTCTTGGATGCATCTGCCAACGTAGGAGAAGATCGACTGCTAGCTTCAAATCTTTCTAGACAACATGCTATATTCTTAGCTGAGAATAATAATGCAATACGCGAAGTTCCATGTGAGCGTACACACGCCAGTCGTGTCCTGCCTATCCGCTTCAACCGCTTGGATCGGGAACGCTCAAGTAAATTGTATTGATACAAAATGGGAGGTATCAATGAAAATATTCCATGCATATTCGAATTTTTAGACGGAGACATGACCGTGCGGAGGGGAAGGTTGGTGGAGATTTGTTTCGGGCTCGCTCATGCTGCAAGTGGGGTCAGGCCAGTTGGCCATCAATGAACGCTAGGTTGATGCTCCGGCATTGTCCTGGCGGAGATCCAGAGTTTCGCGCTGCCTGCCGTAAGATGTGAGATTTGTGAGAACCAGCGATGGCCAGTCTCGGTGACCTGGATCCGAAGGCTGAGAAACCGTCAAAGACGGTGACCTTTCTTCCTTTCTGATGAGCTTATGATCCGTTGATGTAGACTGTAAAATTCACAGACAATGGGTTGCACATGTGCTCGAGATGATTGCGTCAAATGCCAATTGAACATGGACCAGTAATTCACCTTGTGAGTCGTGTGGTTGCGATATCAATGTTAGTGATCCCGGGCTCATCTGGTACGTTTCCAGCGTCGGGGCCCGGTTCACAAGTAACGGTGACGATAATGAGATAGGAAGACAGCAATCGAATTCTGATGGATCCCGTCGCATAGGTGTTTGTGTGGTTTGATCATCTTCACATATTGCGTGAAGTCTTCCGAGTGATCACGTACTAGCCTGTATTCCGAGGAACGAAAATTTCTCGAGTGATTTCACGAACGAAATAGACTCATCTTGGTCTCATTATCGCCTGCGGGTTCAGGCCGGACCAAGTCCTGATCACGACTTTCCCTTGCGGTCTACGTTCCCCATGAGTCGAGGCTGCTTAGGTACGGAACAACTGGTCTTGACAGGTACTCTTCGACGGGTTTCTCAGCAAAATTATCGGGCTTGACGCCCGTGGGTGGCTGTCGGACCAATCCAAGGAGGTGCGTGATAACGTTTGACTGAGCCCACTACCAAGACTCGCACGACATCAGATACGATCGCGCCGCAGTTGGCAGGGTGTTGACCGCTGTTTACTTGGTCTCCGCTTCATAGTCAACGGCCTCCTCAAGCACCCTTCTACGATCTCACACTCGGCTTGTTCTGGGTCTAAGCCTAGTGTAGAGTATCGGACTTGTCTTGTTTGTTTCCGCCTCCTTTGTTCTTCCTGTGTCTCTGATTTCTTCCCGGTGCCATCATACTCTATTCCTCCTGTCCGTTTTCTCCTCGGGGCCCAGCGCTCCAGCCTTGCATCATTTCCTTGTAAAATTGGTATCTATTTGCGCTTGGTCATGGGTATATGTTTTTCGTCGGGTGGGATCGCAGACGTGTCCGAGGATGATAAACTCAAGCATCGGGAAGCCGAAAGGATGTTGAAGGAGGTTAGTCCCTTCTTCTCCATCGGTCACTTTTCTTGCGTCCCATGACTGATTTCGTTCCTTCCTAGGCGAAGGTGAAGATGGCCACTCAGGTCAAGGTCTGTACTTGAAAGCTGTTGCAACCCTTCTTAAACGTCGTTATTAACCTTTTCTCTTCTCAGGTTCTTCTCCTTGGCTCTGGAGACTCGGGGAAATCAACCATACTCAAGGTGCGTCTCCTCCTATTGACCCGTCCCCACAATCCGAGTCTAATGTCCCCACAGCAAATGCGACTCATCCATCGAGTTCCATTTTCTCCAGAAGAGGTTGAGAACTATCGGCAGCTTGTTTTCAACAATTTGACAACGGGCATGGTTTATGTATTGGAGGCCATGGAAGACATGAGTCTCGAAGTCGCCGAGGAAAACTTGCCGTATGTCGACATCATCAGGAATGCCCGCGATACCCAGCCGTATCAGCCTTTTCCAAGAATGTACTACGAACCACTAAAAACCCTTTGGGGAGACAAGGCCATTCAGAAAACCTACGAGCGAGGGAACGAAGCTGCTCTGCCAGAGAAGTATGCCCTGAACTTTCGTCATATCGTATCGTGTGTATTAACCGTCATCCACAGTTTAGCCTACTTCTTCCCAGACTTGGACCGCTTGTTTGAAGAGGCCTACTTACCGACCGAACAGGACATCGTTCAATGCCGAGCGCGGACGATTGGTATCACCGAAACTACGTTTCAGCTCAAGGGTCATGAGATGCTCATGGTCGACGTGGGTGGTCAGAAGAGCGAAAGAAGAAAGTGGATACACTGTTTTCAAGACGTCACTAGCATACTGTTCTTGGTCAGCCTCAGTGGTTACGATCAATGCCTTGTGGAAGACCGGGATGCTGTAGGTGATCTGTTTCCGGTCTCTTTTGATGCTCACTTTTCCTCAAAGAACCAAATGCAAGACGCGATGACAATCTGGGATTCGATATGTCATTCTCAGTGGTTCAAGCAGACATCAATAGTAGGTGTTTGATGCACTTATCCTATCACGGTCGTTCTTACGAGTTGGTGATAGATATTATTCCTGAACAAGGATGATTTATTCCGAAAGAAGATTGCTCATTCAGATATTAAAAACTTTTTTCCAGTATGATTCTGATATGTCACGACCCGTGTGGCGTTGACTAGTGTTTGTTTCAGGACTATGAAGGTGAACCAGGGGACGCAAAAGCGGGTCGTGACTATTTCAGAAGACGCTTCTCACGACTCGCACAGAAGGCAGGACGTTCTAAAGAGCGAGAGATATACATACAGTACGTAAGAATGCGTGCTCGCTTGCTAGGTCTGAGCTATCGCTTTGCCAGTGTAACAACCGCAACGGATACAGCGATGCTGAGGGTAGTAATGGCGGCCGTTGAAGGTGCGTATACCTTGCCAAAAGCATCCTGAGAACAACCCGCTGATTTGCTCGATAGAGTGAGTCTTGATTTTGCTTTATCCCATCTTTGGACCTTGGTTTGTTCGACCGTACGCTCATTCTTTCGTCTCTTCCCCAACGATTTCTTGCTTCGTAGCATCGTTCTCCGATCCAATCTCGAGGTTGCGGCGCTGATCTAATGTGTCTCGTCTCATTTCCATGTTACACCATTGTACTCCAAAACGCCCTCCGCATTAACCCCCGTATTTTACCGCCACGAACCTTGTGCTTCCCCATTCCTTGCTCGATGGATAATAAACACCATACCCTCCGAATCTGTGTTTTTATTCCTTTTTCGCTTTTCATCGTGCCTTTTGCCTCTTACTGATCATTCATTTTGCCGTTGTCTTTTGGTACTCCGATCCCACACGTAATTGCGGGCTCGGTTCTTTGCTACAATGCTCCCGACGTTATTGGCATCTGTCATTTCAACCGCACTCACAAATTTTGGAAATTGCTCGATCGTCGAACTCCGATGGTAATATGGTTTAACAGTGCCATTGTCAGCAAGAATGTGAGTGAATTCTCCGACGTGATCGCGTAGAGAGACTTGACTTCTTTTGCGACCCTCATACAGATTCGCCAAGTCATGCTCTGACCACTCGTTTTCTTTTGCCTGTCTTGATTCACGTATTTCTACCACCACTGTAACCTTATGCACTTGCTTTGCCATATTTATCGATGTAGCCTTCTTAAGTAAGGATATTGAACATAATAGTCATCCTCACTACGATGACAGACGTACTAAGCAAGCTGTTGTCGCTTCCAAAGGCATCCCAGGGCTTCACCGCCTATCGTTCGAGCGTCGTCGAGCACACAGCTGATCATCGGTCGGGATCTCACCCACACAAGACCCCACGCTTGGATCATGACTCTGACCCTGGCTCTGCATATAGGTCCCGAGATCTCAAAGGTAAAGGCGTAGAGAGGAACGGTCCCATCAGGATACAGGTTCAGTTCCTGACGCGTGAGTTCGTCGAGGATGGTACCTCGGCTTCAGGGTGCTCATCCATCGTTTCAGCAAAGGCCCCAGGCAAAGTATCTTCCAACCACTTTACGCTTCTCAGATGCTGCACGCGATTCCTGCTCACCAGGGGTTCCCAATCCGAAATGTTGCCAGCGACGTTCGAGGCCATCTACACCGCCTGTTGTTCACAGGTCCGCATCCCGGGTCAGGGAGAGAGGCTCTACGAGATGCTCGCCATGGAGATCGACCAATGCAACCATCGTTTACTCAACGAACTCAAGGATTCGAGAGATACTAAAATTCTCATGGATTGGCTGGGGCAATTCGTCCAAATCTGCGAGTGGTTCGAGAGCAAGGTGGTACGTCTCGATCAACCGGTTTAGAATGCACTTTGAGGTACATCCATCGCTTGTTTCAGCCCATCCTGCAGTCCTTGTTGTCCTATCTCGACCGCGCTTTCATCCCAAAGGACAAAGAGCGTCAGAATATCCAGTCCGTGCTTTCGTCCCCTCTGTGTTTTTGGCATGGCTGATGTACCCTATCCTAGTGATCTCGCCTTCACATCTTTCAAGTGCAAAATACTAAACGACGCGCAGATAGTCGACTGCATGCGTCAGGGTCTCCTTGAATGGTTGAATTGGGAGAAAACTCAGAGGTTGACTCCTCATCCCCTGTCTTGGCCCACACCCGCTCATCCATTCTAGGTCTGCTCACCCCAACCGTAAGACGATCCAGAACCTTGTCTCGCATCTCCTCCTTTACGACACGTATGCCGTCATCTTTGAACGCTATATCCTCGAGCAAACCCTATCGTTCTATGCCGACGAGGCGAGCGCCAGGATCGAGAAAGCCGACCTCACCGCGGAACAGTTTCTGGTTCACGTTACAGAACGAATCGGTGAGGAACGAGAAAGAGCCGAAGCGGTCTGTTGTGGCATCGGGCATACCGTCAAGGACATCGTGCAGGCTTGCAGGAGGGGTTTGTTGGAGACGAGGTTGGACTGGCTTGCCAAAGGGGGTGCGTGTGTTTTCGCTGTGTTGTTGCTGGTATCTGACACTGCGAGGCAGCTATCGGCCCGCTCATGAATGCACAGGGCACGGACCAACTCCGCTCGATCTATGCAGAGTTCGAGGCTCTCGATAGCCTGAATATACTTTGCAGAGAATTTAAATCCTACATACAGGTAATGCCAACCTTCACTTTTGTTCGTCGTTTGCACATTCTGACAAGGTCGGCTGGTGTGTAGACGAATGTCGGGGATATTGTCAAAGACGCGGAACACGAAGATGACATGGTTGAACGCATCCTAACCTTCAAGACCTTTGCGGACCACGCGCTTCAAACCTCTTTTGTCTCTTCTTCAGCTCCCAATCCTTCCTTTTCGTACGCGCTTAGGGATGCCTTTACCTTTGGTTTCAAAGCCCGCCGAAATAAGCCTGCCGAACTCATCGCCCGACACCTCGATAAACTCATGCGTCGTGGGCAACGGAATACCTCTGACGCGGAATGGGAGTCTTTGCTAGAGAAGGTGCTGGCGCTATATAGATTCACCGATGATAAAGACGTGTTCAGGACCTTCTATACGAGGGCCTTGGCAAAGAGGCTGTTGCTCGAAAAGAGTGCATCCGATGACTTTGAGAAGGGCGTGCTGAGGATATTAAAGGAGAGTGAGTGACCGATTTTTGTTACCTTCTCTCTTTTCTGCTGGGGTGATTGATGGCCTTCTTTCAGGTTATGATCCCGAATTCGGGCAGGGAGATCATATGTTTAATGATCTTGCTCTCTCTCGGGAAATATTGAGAGAATTCCACAACCGAATCCCAGAAACGAACAGCGCTCAGAAGCTTTCTGTAATGGTTCTCCAACGGAGCGTATGGCCGTTCGCAGCACGGAAGATAGATGTCGATCTGCATCCCTCGGTATGCGCAGTACTCCCGCCGTCTTCTTTTTTGTGCTCTGACGAACTGCGTTTTGTTATAGATGCAATCCGATCTCCTGTCGTACACTACCTTCTACAAGGCGAAGCATCAAGGACATAAACTCGAGTGGGACCACTCCCTCGGTACGGCAACGATCAAAGCGAGGTTCGGCGCTGGGAACAAGGACTTGTCCGTCAGTCTGTACCAGGCTGTGGTATTACTCCTTTTCAACGACGAGACGGAGATCGGGTACAAGGCCATACTGGAAGCCACCAGAATGGGTGAGACACGAATCCCTATCCACGCCAAGGTGAAACAAGAAACTGACGTCGGATGACACCGTACAAACCAGACGAGCCCGAACTCAAACGGACCCTTCAAAGTCTGGCATGTGCGAATAAAAAGGTGCTCAAGAAACGACCGGTAGGGAGGGACGTCAACGAAGCCGACGTGTTTTACTTCAACACCGACTTTACGGATCCGAGGGCAAAGGTCCACATCAACTCTATCCAGGCAAAGGATACGGTCCGTCGTTTTTAAAAAATATTTATATTCGCCCCCACACACCTATTTACGTTGAACCATTTTATAAGCCCGAGGATTCGAAACGCACGCAATCTCACATCGACTCGGACCGCAAGCACTACCTTGACGCCGCGATCGTTCGGATCATGAAAGCCAAGAAAGAACTCACTTACGAGGCGCTCAAGACCCAGACGATCGAAGCGGTCAAGAATCACTTTGTGCCCGAGGTGAACGTGATCAAGCAGCGGATCGTTGGGTTGGTGGAACAAGAGTATTTGAGGCGGGACGACGACGATATGAACAAATTCGTTTATGTCGCGTGAGGTTCGGTGGACATAGGAACAACTGGAGTGTCGAGTATGGCCTCAAAAGGACAATTTACAACTGCTCATGGCTTTTTCTCTGTGAAGATCTCTATGTAATGGTGTGTACACCAAGTTTGTGGAAATGTTCTGCAATGGATGGAGACAGGAACATGAACGGCTATGTTTCCAGTAACACGCGGACGCGTAACGCGACAGGAAACGTCTACCAAAGTGAAAACTCGTCGCCTCAGAATGCCCCGATCAGGGGTAGTGAAAAACTCCGACCAAAGAAACCGAGAGGAGTGATCGACATGTCCATCGGATTCCAAAAAAAAAAAACGACCGCCGACGTTGACGTGACAGCGTCTATTTGTTTTCGACGGGATCAACTGGCCTCCGAGGACAAATCGACCTCGACGTCCGCATTATCCAACAACGTGCGCAAGAGCTCTGAGAATTGGCGGTGAAGTTTCTCTAAAGGAGGGAGGGTGCAGCCAATGGTCCCAACCAAGGATGAAAGAGGGATGGAGTTTTAGTGATACAGACGACCGTATGACAGAAGAAGAGAAAAAGACCGTTTACGGACTCGCGCGATCGACTGCCTGGATGTATTCTTCGTTTGCCTCTGTCGTGGCTGTTTCTAATGCTTGAAGGCGAAGTGCCTACAAAGAAAACGGAAAACCAAACGCCATGGTCAACGGTACCGAGTCAGATGGAACGCCGAGAGAGTTGGGGAGGGCAGAAAGGAGAATAGTCTCTCAGACTTGCCTGTGTTTCCTCGGGTTCCGGGACGGGGAGGGATTGAATGAGCACTTCTATCTGCTTCGCTTTCACGATCAAGTCGTCGATGAGTTCCCGCTTGTTTGCTAGAACGAGTTTTTTTTTTGGACGCATGGCGAGGGATGGAATGGACCGAATGACAGAGTGAGAACAACATCGCAATATGACGAACGGAACAA
>QFEM01002439.1:0-13584 GCA_003316205.1 Boletus bicolor
GGAGACTTGCAAAGCGTCGTCAAATGAGTATGTTACTTTGCGCTCGGGGGTCCAGCCTGCTGATGATGGACCAACGCCGAGAAAAGCGAAGCGGTTCACCAGAGGAGCTGTACGACTGGTCCATCACCATCAGACCAACTCTCAACTGGTTTGGTCGTTGGGGCCCTCAGGAAGACTCGATGTTACTCGTTGGTGCCTTCCTCTACGGCTTCCGCAACTGGGAAGCCATAACCGAGGATTCGTGGCTCGGTCTCGACGGAAAATTTTCCTTGAGGAAAGCAAAAAGGTGAAAATTCCTCCACGCAACCAATTCCCAATGCAATTCACCTCGTCGAACGAGGTGACTTCCTCCTCGGTATATTGAATCCCCTCGAGGTATCACATTCGTTCTTCTCTCCCTCCAAGCGAGGTCTCACGGTCGCATAGGTCGAGGTGCCGTCTAGCATGCCCGCTCCTCAATCTCCTCAATTTGACTATGATGAGGTTGGTAATCAATGCGTTCTCCTCTTCCTTCTGTGTTAACCACTGTTCAGCCACCGTCCCCGATGCTCCGCTCATCCCCGTGAGATTGGCAGTCCTATGCCATACAGTCGTCAGATGCACCACCCATGGCCGTCCCTCCAGTGGCCCCCCCAGAGTAAAATCTTGATACTGGCAAGCCATCCGGGGGCATCCTGCTGGTGGGGTTCAAAGGGTGGCTACAGACAACGTTCAACAGGAGTAAAAAGGACCCTGCTTCGCATAAGCCCGATCGGGTTGCGAGGAAGTCGCGTCGGCCTGCCGATCGTCGTTCTCGTTCTCGGTCACCAGCGAGAGTGGAAGCCACAAACGAAGGACCTTCGTGGATGGCCGCAGGTAAAGCTAAACCAGTGAATGTTCTTCCTCGACAGGCGATCGGATGCAGTATGTCTAACATATCATTATAGCGAATGGTCGCGACAGATTTTGGAAGACCAAAGGTTCATTGTTCCTCGATTATGTATACAGGGACTCATTAGCTATAACAGCGTAAAGCGCCTCGCAGGGCTGTTACTCCCTCTCGTCGTCGACAACGTCCTGCAGATCCAACGGAAGCAGGCCCAGTGTGTCTTTTTCTGGTTATCATGTACCATGACAGCTCATGTCCTATTAGGCACGGCAACTGAACAATTTACCTCATCCAAGTCCTCCTGACCATCCCGACACAGGTACTTCCCGTAGCGGACAAGTTCCTGCAGATCCAATGGGGGCCGGCGGGGTGCGTCTTTTTCTGGCTATTATGTATCATTTCATGATAGCTCACGTCCTATCAGGCACAACAAGGGGACAATGCATCCGACCCTCCACTGGGAGAGTCCATCTAGCAGTGCACATACTTTTCCTACACTTATGTTGTGAGACTCACAGTTGATCACATCAGCGAGAATCAGGTAAGGCTATCCTTGAGGCTACCCTCAGGTTTTCGATCTCCTTTCCCTCGTGGATGTGTTGTGGCGCAGGTACCGAAGATGGGACACATCCATCCAACTGATTCGAGGTAACACATGTAGACACCATGATGTTGTGAGTATGCGGATGGGTTCGTGTTACTTCCACGATTGAGCTTGCCAGGATAGTCACTCCGCGGCTACTGAGCAAGGGCGTTCCTCCCGCTTCAATGTTTTTCTTCAAATCATGGATCCACGTACTACTTGCAAGCGCTCAAGACCTGGGTTGATTGCCGGGTTCTTGTGAACAAGGATCCACTTGCCAGGTGGAAGATTCGTTCCAGTGACACCATCTATGATGACTCACATCGATCCACTCCACCGATGACACTGAGGAGGCACATTTACAATTTATTTTACTCTCTGATCATTGCATGATCTTTGAGAACATCACGCTCAAATGACCTGGACAATCCTCGATCAACTACCATGCTGGAGTGCACGCAACACTAATATGCTCATGGAGACACTTGCCAAGGCATGCAACACGAGACGAGCGTCCCGTCACGACCCTCCCCAGTTTCCCCTCGTCATACTCGAAATATTCAGACGATCAAGCGACGACCAAGCACTAAACATAACCCAGCGACAAGATGACTTTCCCGACGACTCTTCGCCTGGCTCCTTCCAAGACCATTTACCACCTCTACTCGTTTCAACGCACCTCGGGACGGAGGCGACGAACAGTGGCTCATCCTCATCGTTGCATTCTGTCGCCCTTGCACCGGGTTCGAATTTCGGCGACCAATTCGCCATCACCGAGAGCGCGACGTGTCTCCTCCAAGTGCCAACATCCTTGCTCAGTGATCTGTCCGAGAATGCCCCGATACCAGTTTCATATACGGGATCGCACCAATGCACAACAGTGAGCAACCTCGAGGGCCAAGTCAAGACCTGTTCGTGTTCGTCGTACAACAGGCGTGTCCGCACTTTGCGAGACATCCCAAACAAGCCCGGCCAGTGCTGAATCTGCTGAATACCACCCGACGCAAAGCGTGCAGACGCGTAAATCTTGTTTTTTTTAGCGAGTGTAAGAAAATAAGAACCTACGATAATACTTGTCAGGTAAGGCGATGGGACTCGGCAGGAGTAGTTACACATAAAACAATCTCTTCACCGTGCAGCTTGGACAATTGGGGATACGGGCCCAGGATATCAGACGCAGCCTCAGCGGGGTAGCGATCGAAGCGTGAATAAGCAGGGAGTAGTTCAGTTTCTTCCAAGATATCTCCTCGTGGGGCGATGACTGGAGGATTGGATTCGACTAGGACTCTACTGGAAAGAGTCCCTTAAGATGGCTCTCTACACAAACTTGATGTATATATTTTCCCTCATGTTCAAAGGCGTGTTTATTACGTAATTACATTGCTTGTTGTCCACAGTGCACATCCTCTGGGCCCACCATGTCCGAGGGTAGTCAACCGGAGCCCATCAGGATTGTCTACCATGCGCAAAACAGAACGTTTGCCAGATTATTCAATGGTGATCTTCCCTCTTGCCAGTGTCGTAAAAACGCGCTCAGTCTGTTCACGTAGAGCGTTCCCTCGAGGAAGTCAAAGATGTCGTCCGGCGGAAACTTCGCCTAGGACGGGAAACCGACGTGTTTCTCAAACAGATGGGCCCCAACGCTGCCCTCCTCGATCTTGAAGACGGTAAGAGCAACAAAAAAAAATCTACAAAATAGGGTTTAGGAGCGCACTCACTCCGTCAACAGAGGATGATTTTCAGGCCTTTCGCGTCCTTTTGAGGTCTTCCGTTTCTGTGGACATTCAAGTTATTGTGGGCGGGTCTCGGGGTCCCCCTGTGCCCCCCCCGGTTGCATTTGTGAGTCGACCCGCCTCTAATCTCGGTGATGTTCTCAAGCGATGGTCATCTCAGCAACCTCGAGAGCGGCTGCCAGTAAGTGAGCCAATCACTGTTGAGTCGGCGTCGCCTTCCAGGCAACCAGCTGCTGACTCAGCAACATCTGGCCAATCCGCTGCCCATCCCGAAGTCGCATCAGTCAAGACACCGGTCCCTTCTGCGAGAAAGCGCAAGGTGTCATTCGGTGATGTCGTCCCAGAGACCCCTGACAAACCTGCAGAGCGGCGCACAGTGAAGAAATCTGCTATCGCCGTTGCGTCCGCAGAGACTGCAGCGTCTCCTGCTGTTCCAAAGCCAGTAGGGGCTGAAGAGCCTCCGAAGAAAAAACAAAAGAAAGCGGCCACCAAGGCCAAGGATGTTCAGCCCACTGAGGCTATCGAGAGTTCTCCAGCGAAAGATTCTGGTGCACCAAAACCCAAACCGAAGAAATCCACGGCGTTGGATCGTGCGAGCGAGGTGGGAATTGTGTCACACATGGATACATCTGCTCACGTCTGATCGTCTGATCGTCTTCTAGGCAGGGACGAGCGCCCCAAAGGACGCTGAAACATCTGAGCCACCGGCGAGGAAGCAAAGGAAAAAGGATGACGGCACTAGCCCGAAGAAGTCTTCCGCGCGTAAGTTCCACTTCGATGGACTGGTTGATGTAACCCGATACTGATTCGATATTACATAGCTGTCGACCAAGGCGGTAAATATCTCGATGGATATTTTATGAGGTCCAGTTCTTACTAATCTGTTACCTTACCAAATCATGTAGGTATCGATCAATCGATTAGCCAACCAAACGATCCAGTAGATGAGGCTTCTCTTCAACCAGGTAAAGTTGGCGGTTCGAGGACTAGATATGTACTAACGGGATCCCAGCGTCAGAAAAACCTAAAGGAACAATTCCAGTGGGTGGTACATCAAAGAGTAAGCCCTATCCCACTCGATTATGATTTCCATGACGCCGAAAAAGCTCTTAAGAGCGGAAAGACAAAGCCTAAAGGAACAGCTTGTGCTGGTGGGTAATGTTTGTATTGAAAGCATTAAAGACTCATGAATGCTAGCATAGCTATTCCTCGGACGAGCGCAAGTACCAGTGTGCAATCGGAAGTAGCAGCAGCAATTTTGTCTGGTCTCCTATCTAAAACAAGCGAGACAGTACCGCCTGAACCTCCTACGAAGCGAAAATCCGTGAAGAAAACCACGAAAAATTCTTCTGCATCTTCTAGTCCATTGCTCGTGGAATCAACGACGGTGTTGGATTCCCCTGCGAACGGAATCCCGAACGTACCTACGGAGCACAGACTTCAACAGGTAGTTCCGATTAACGAACCACTGCAACAGACTCTCGAGCCGAAGGGTCCCCCATGTCCTATTTGCCTGGAAGAGCCCTTCCACATACGCTATTACTGCCCCACTGTCATGAAAGGTCCCGATGCTATCCGAGAGCGGCTGGAGGAGCTCAAGCGAGCGAACTTGGGTGACCAGCAATCGCTGATCAAAGAACTAGAGGGGCTCCTCCGCGATCCAAAAGGTTGACATTCCACTACGTCCTCTACCCCAAAACTGACATTAAACCTTATCAGTCACGTCCAAGCATTCGTTAGATGCCGCGCCGACCGATGGCGTCCAATCGCGAGACGTTTCGCCGCCGCTCAATGCTTCTCTCCTCAGAACACCAAATATTCCCAGCAATTCCTACGTATCTGAAGTAACAGTGGAAAGCAGGGACGAAGGTAGTAGCTCGGAAAGCTCTGATGACATGTCGGAGGGAGGGGTCGAACACAAAGAACTGCCCGCTCTGAGGAGACAACAGATGCCGGACGAACAGCCTTCGCCAGCCAATGATGACTTGGAAGCTGTCATCCGTGGTCCAGCGTCGAAGCGGCAGAGCGTCTTGCATTTCCTCGACCGCATTGTTGGGGACGAAGATGACAAGGACTCTGGTTCGGAAGAGGACGAGGCCGAATTGGAAGAAGACTCAGATGAAGAAATTGGTCGGCCGAAGCGTCGGTCATCTAGGCACACCAAGCGTTCTTCCGACTCCGAGAGCGAGGACGAAGAGTCTAGGTCGCCTTCACCTTCACCTTCACCTTCTGCTAAAGGCATTGCAGACGACTCGGAGCCCGGCGTACAAGGCTCCAACAAGCCTGCAGAGGAATCTACCCAACACCAGGATGGCGATGTTGTCATGAGAGACTCTGTTGATCCCCCCGTTGCCGGGGGACAGGATGATGACAGCAGCCAGGAGACACACGTGGGGTCGGAGGATCGCATGGTTGTGGACCACGAGTCGATTGGAGAAAAGGTTACTACTACTGTGCAACAGCAGCCTGTTCCCAGAGCTTCTGTTCTACCACCTTCGGATGCTACCGACAATGAGGCGCAAGAATTCGGACAAACAGAAGTTGATCCCACTTCCAATCAAGACGGCTGTGTGCCAGTATCCTCCGAGGTCCCTAACGAGGTTGAGGTCGATCCAATAGAACCTGCAGATGAGATGGACCGTCCAACTATTTCCCACTCGTGGGATGCCGATCCCATTGAAGCACCCCCTGAAGACCTTGGATCCTTGTTCACCGGCGTGATCCAATCGACGCCAAAGCCGGGAGTGACGAAACGGATCAAGACCCGTAATGGCCACATTCCAGACAATGAAGATGAATTTCCTGTCCTTCTCGAACAGATGGCGACGGAGGCCACGAATGAGGTCACCCCCTTACCAACGAAGGCAAAGTCACGGGAAAAGGTCATGGATACGTCCGCCAGTCAAGAGCCGGCGCCAACGCGGAAGAGTCCTCGTTTTAGCTCCCTTCCACCCTCCACAAGTACGCCCGCAGCTGTGGCGCTGCTGAACCATAGATCTAAAGTTGGGGCTCGGATCGGTAAAGCTGCCAAAACACCCGCGAAGCAATCTGAGGGACCATCAGATACTCCGCAGGGTAGTGCCAAAGTCGGCGCCACGCGGAATGGGACGCATATCGCTCCCACTCCGTCGTTGATTAGGTGGGAAACGCTCGAAGAGCCGTTGTCGCCTTCTGCGCAGCCGGACGAAGTATCGATGCACGTCGACGAATTGATGTCCAGCAGTCCCCATTCGAACGACAATCCTGTTCGTCCACGACGTTTGAACAACAAGGCGAAGAAGGGCCCATCCCGCAAGTCTGCCCCTTCCGGTCAGGCGGAAACCTCCCAAGAGAAAGAACGATTGTTCGATCTCTCGTCCAGTCAGATACCCTTCCCATATTCTCAGCACCAGAGCAATCCGGCGCCGACGGCGTTTCCGAATGGGAACGAGGGGGAGGAGACGACAGATTCGGAAGAGGAGCTAAAGGTGTCCAAGAAAAAGGCGACGCCGTCTGTTCGGTATCGTTCGTTATCCCAGTTGGCTTCCCAGGCGACGATGTTTTCACCCAGTCTACCCACGCCTGCTAACAAGTGCGTGGCTAACGGGAAGGCAAAGAAACGTGTTGCTGAGGAGGATTCTTCTTCCTCGTCCTCTTCTGATGCGGATGAGGCGAACGGGTCGGAGCATATCCCTCGAGGGCGAAGGGCGGGGTCTGTGTTGGAGACAAAGAAGAAGAAGAGTCTGTTGTCCAGGATCTAGAATTTAGTGGATCAAAAATATCGTCGTCGGTCTTGCTTCTTGCTTTGTTTCCATCTAATTATACAGGTATGTACATCACACATCGCTTTCCCTAAATACGTCTCATTTTCCTGAACCGCGTAATACAGATTAGATCGTGTCCACTCGTTTATTTGAATTCGTATCTGGGTGTGAATGTTGGAAGAGGTTGCCGATTGCTCCACATGTCATTTGGTTTTCGGGAAGGTATCTCAAAGACGACACTTGAATGACCTTGAGAATGCGCTGATCAACGCATACAACAGAAGTACTTAAAACGCGTATCACAGCATGAGAGTTGAGGTTCGATGCAAGAGGGAGCTTCAGCCTGCAGTTTCACTGGCTTGGGTAAGTGTCCTTTCATACCCAGAAGGTTATTATCTACCCCGAATTATAAAATCGTGTCAGACCGAGGGAGTGATCTTGGGATCGCCTCGGGGAATGGAAACAAGAGATGAGAAGAGTTGGTTGATGAGAATTGCATCTAGCAAACGAATAAATGACAGGACGAGCGATTTGTCGCTGTCAACTGAAGGGTGTAGCAAATGCATCGATCCCTAAGAGGGCCCGTGACTCGGGGGATGTCACGCACGGCTGTGAGGAAGTTATTGTCCTGAATTGGCTTATCAGGTTCGCGGGAAGGCGGTGAAGGAAAGCATCAACATGGCGCTGAAACCAAATATCGATCAACCTACGGGAAGGTGTTCATCGTGGCATGCCATGAGGCCCAGACTCCAAAGGCCCAGACTTGTGTGGGTTTCGTTGCCCGCTGACATCCATTTCAAGATTGACTTTCTGCGTCAGTTTGTGGCGCCTAGTGAGAACGATCCCTCAACTGGCTCAATAGACAATAAACTAGTCCGGTCACTGTTGTTCCCGGGACGGCTGGGATGGTACGCAGAATATTTATACCTGTCCATAATGGATCGAGTGATGGGCGAGACTGTCACGTGGTCGGGATCCTCGACCACAACAATCGCAAACTCTGACTCGGCCTATAAATGGTGTCCATCAGCATCATCCTTACTCGACTCAAATTTTCACTGATCCCCCTACCGAGCTGAAGGCTCGTACATGTTATTCACAAAGAACACTCGCGACGAGTATGTACACCCTCCACTTTCTGTTTTCCGTTCTGATAGCCCTACAGTTATATCTCTGATCTCGTCTTCTCTCTCCTGAGTCTCTGAAAGCCTCGCAAAAGCAAAAGTTCATAACACACCATGATTGCCCGCACTCTGATCCGGAACCAATTTTTCGTTCGTAGCTTTGCTACCCATGCTGGCCCAACTACCGCCCTACCTGCCGTTTTACATCTTAGAACTGGTCAATCCTTCCATGGTCGATCTTTTGGAGCGCCAAAGAGTACTTTTGGAGAGACCGTCTTTTCAACTTCAATCACGTCCTGCAAGTGTTTTTATTTCGCGTCCGATCAAACCCCATTGATATCCATTAACAGACACCGAGTCAATGACCGATCCTTCTTATCGGAGCCAGATCCTTGTTTTCACCACCCCTCTCATTGGAAATTATGGGGTTCCCAATAACAAGACACCCATTGACTCGCAGGATGTCGGTGTCGTCATGGAGTCCCAGGGGATTCAGTGCAGTGCCGTCGTGGTTGCAGACGTCGCCGAAAAATTTTCTCACCACGCAGCAGTCGAATCCCTTGCTTCCTGGTGTCGCCGCTTTAACGTCCCTGGTATTACTGGCGTAGACACTCGCGAAATCACGCGTTTGTTGCGTGATCAAGGAACCACCCTCGGTCGTCTTGCCGTAGGTGCAGATGTCTCGGCTCCTCCGCCAGCCCCTGAGCAGTACTGGGATCCTTCCACTGAGAACCTCGTCGACCAAGTGTCGACCAAGATTCCGTACTACCTCAACCCTAACGGGGATCTCCGAATTGCTGTTCTTGATTTTGGTGCCAAGGCAAATATCCTTCGTTCCCTCATTCGTCGAAATGCCGCAGTCACTGTACTCCCTTGGAACTTCGATTTCAATTCCATCCGTGACCAGTATGACGGCCTTTTCCTTACCAACGGTCCTGGTGACCCTAGGCATTGCATGGATGCGGCTTTGAAACTTCGCAAGACTCTTCAAGAGTGGGACAAGCCTGTTTTCGGTATCTGTATGGGCCACCAGGTCATCGGTATGGCCGCGGGTCTGGAAGCATACCGTATGACTTTCGGGAACCGTGGACACAACCAACCTGTTCTCGCTCTGGCTTCCGCAGGCTCCATCAAAGCTGGTCGTGTTTATGTGACGAGGTGGGCATTGCAGAGATGTGATAATTATACAAGGATTTGACTGATTGGAATATCCTTAGCCAAAACCATCAATACGCGCTCAAATTGACTGATCCGTTCCCAGCAGGATGGGAGCCATTCTTCATCAACTGCAATGATTCCTCGGTCGAGGGTATCAAATCGACCGCGGACTCTGGCAAAAAGATTTGGGGTGTACAATTCCACCCTGAGAGTGCAGGCGGCCCGTTGGATACTATGGAGGTTAGTGCTTGCACTAGTGGTATATACATCTTCTGATCCGAACGTCCAGATGTTCACGGACTTCCTCGCCGAGTGTCGTGCCCACAGGCTCGCATTGCCCAAGGCCGCCCCTGTGAATTTGACGAGTTCAATCAAAGACTACGCCGCCCCTCGTCTCCCAGAAATTTCTGTTAGTGCTTGATTGACAGAATGACTTCAGTGTTATCGTTCGTGAGGTGCATTTGGGTGTACGAATACCTGTGTAGTTATGATTCTCCTGAAGCCAACCCCAAAATTTATAAAAAAATCCGTATGTTTTCAAACACTTCGACTTGACTTCGACAAATATAAATGCTCTGAATGAGTTGCCTGATTTGGGCGTTCACTGATACTGGCAATATTGCCCAACTCCATTGTTTCGTACTATCAACATGAACTTCCTTGATACCTACGGCATAACGGGTACGGGTACGAGCACCCCGCCTCCCAGTGAACAAGAGCCAGAGCAAAGCCTCAACGAAGAGGTTTCACAGGTTATCGGACAGCTCGGACGCCTCTGGGGAGGGTTTAGGAAACAGGTATGCATGAAACTGTCATTCCTTCATCTATGGCCTAACAATCGTCGCGGCAGAGCGA
Source organism: Boletus bicolor (assembly GCA_003316205.1). Classification (NCBI taxonomy): domain Eukaryota; kingdom Fungi; phylum Basidiomycota; class Agaricomycetes; order Boletales; family Boletaceae; genus Boletus; species Boletus bicolor. The sequence continues at coordinate 10,065 of QFEM01002439.1, forward strand.
AGTAGCACTTTCCACTGCGCGACGGGACTTTGGCCAAGTTGTCACGCAAGCCCAGCGTGAGATCGAGAGACTAACTCTCACGGAGGAACAACCAGACACATCTGGAGCGAGAGGACAGGCAGAGGCGGAAGGCGGCGAGGAAGAGAGCGATGCTGAGGGCACGCCCACCACAGATACGACGCGGCCCGCTAGCACCGAGCCCGGCGGCGAGGCAAGTGCCTCCGGGTCATCATCGACGACTACAGCGACACATTCCTTCTTTGCACGTCTCCAATCATCGATCCCGCCCAATATCGTTTCAGCCGTTCAGGCGCAACTTCCTGACGGCCTCAGAAATGCGCAAAACATTGACCTTGCGCATTTGGGGAGCACGCTTTCCTCCGAGTTCCAGCGCGTGCAAGGTGTCACGCGAGCGCAGGCGGAAGAGTATGTACACAAGAGCGAAGCACTGCTCCGTGAGGCGATGAAAGAGGCTGGAGATGTTCTCTGGGAGGCTGTCAGAGTCATCCCGCCTGAAGAAGGCTCCACGGACGCTCCCGTCGCCTGGGATGGTGCAGATATCTGGATGCTGCCCAGCTTGGCTGCCAATGCGGATGGGTCGACGACCGCCGGTTCAGCGTCCAAAGGCAAGGGCAGGGAGGTCGATTCTGGACCCTCTTCTGGGCGTCGATCAGAGGATTTACGTCGGGCGGTTGCGACACGCGCCGAGTCGCTGTTGAAACAACTCAGGAGTAATCCTGAGATCATCAAGCTTGATCCTGCTATGGATACCTCCAGGGATACTTATCTCGCTTGGGCAGATGCAAGTGAGGCGAGTGGGGAAGGATTTGGCACGAGGGTGTGGGGAGAACACATTGTTGAGGCACTGTCAGATCCCTCGGATGGAGCTGCGTTGCAGGCTACCTTTGATGCGCTCGGTATGATTTCACCCATCTCTAGACTAGCAATTATACTTCATTCCTGCCACCAGTACCATCATCCATGCCCGAAGAAGTCTTCTGGGTCAGGTACTTCTTCCGAGTGCACCAGATCGAGGCGGAAGAAAGCAGGCGGAAAGCATTACTGCAAGGTAAACCTTTTTCTTACTTTATGGTAAGTTACTAAATCCCCGAAAAAGCGACTGCGGAGAATGAAGACGACTTTAGTTGGGAAGACGACGAAGACGAGTCTGTCTCCGCTAGTGACATGAAGGAAGCCCCGACTTCCGCCAACCCACTGGAGTCATCGCAACACACGCTCGCTCCTCCCAGGACGACATCTGCGTCGGATGTCCTGTCGCTGCCATCCTCTCACGTACAGAGTCCTAGGGAAAGTAGTGACGACAGCTATGATGTTGTTTCCGGAAATGTCAGCAGTACAGGAGCTGTTGAAGCAGAAGGGGAGGAGGAGGGAGAAGAAGAAGAAGAAGACGGGGAGGAGGAAGTGGAAGAAGAGGACGGGGAAGAAGAGGACAGTGACTGGGAGTAGCCGGACCTCGAATTGGATTCTCATTCCTATGTGTATCGTACCATATGTTGTCCATAACTTACCCATCCTCTGTATGTTTGTCGAGGAGGTGACACGGTCATCGGGTGTTTGTTTCATTACCGATTAGTAGTAGGCAAATTACTCGAAATTACAACGGCAATGAACGACCGGGCCCCGGCGGACTATTTTACAACGCTCGTTGCTACACGCGCTCAAGTTATGCGGAATGAGTTCGTTGTATGAGAGACGCTTTCACAAATCGCGTCTGCTCTCCAAGTCCACCATCATCCTCGCACTCCGCTTCTTCTGGGTCATTGTGGTCATTTGGTGCGAGTTCGGGGTTTTCTTCTACAGTTTATCAGATTGTAGATGGCCCGACAAGGTTTTCCAGCCCGTGAGTAGGAACAGTTAAAATCCCTTCAAGTGGGTCTTACTGACGCGTTCCATTCAAGTCTCGTTCAACGTCTGAGGTGAAACCCACCCGAGTGCTCTTGATTGCAGATGCTCGACTGCGGAACCCTGCCATTTCTGCACCAAGTTCATGGTTCGGGTACGATCATAGTCTGGCGTATTTACGCAAGAGTTGGAGGGTCGCGTCACGTCTTCATCCCAACGTAGTCATGTTTCTCGGCGATACATTTGCCTCAAGTCGCTATGTCACGAGTGAAAAAGAGTGCGTACGTCGTCCCATGCTAAAGTGGACGTGTCTATTGGCTATTGGAAGATGACACTGACCCCCGCGACATAGGTACAATCAATACCATCGCGCCTTTGAAGCGGCTTTCCCTCGGGACGCTTCGACACCGCTGTACCTCATCCCTGGGAACAATGACATAGGGTAGGTTTCGGTCCTTCTGGACGAGTCTAGGTTTCAATCTTTGTTCCCAGGTTAGGTGATTCTCCATCTTTTCCCAAGGACGCCCGTCGGTTCTTTGAGAAACATTTCGGGCCCCTGAATCGAGTCGTCTCTATTTCGGGCCATCAATTTGTCTTGCTGAACGCACCGGGACTCGTGGAGGAAGACTATCGCCGTCATGCACATGGTCAAACTTACGATCATTGGTCCCCACTTCCAGGAGGACCGATCGAATTCGTACAGTCGATCTCTGATCAGGAAGATGGCCACGCGGTGGAACCGAAAATATTACTCAGTCATATACCGCTCTCTCGTCCGTCGAGCAAGACCTGTGGACCGCTGCGCGAGAAGGCTTCGATACACGCTGGGGCGGGGCATGGGTACCAGACAATGCTCGGCAAAGAGACGACCGAGTTTTTGTTGAAAACGTTGCGACCGTCTGTGGTGTTCAGGTGAGACAACTCTTGTTGAGCGTCGACTTGCGTCAATGACATGACTAGTGGCGATAATCGCGACTATTGCGAAGTCATACACGAGGAACCTGGTTCCGACTTGCAAGCCAATGCAATCCGGGAGGTTACTGTCAAATCATTCTCTCCCAGCAGACACATCCGCCGGCCAGGTTTTCAGCTCCTCTCCCTAGTTCCCCCATCTTCCTCACCAACTGGGCCCACATTCGCGGATGCACCGTGTCATCTACCCGACACGCTTCGCGTTTTTCACTCGATATATGTTCCTTGCTTCGTGTTGACTGCAGTCGTATTACTATACCTGAACATTGGCCCTTCACGTCACAGACAACGCTTCTCTAATATCTCCCCCATATCATTTTCGCGTTACAGGCGATCGTCACCTCCCACTGAGCCCGAGTCGGCCATATGGACCACTCGGACCCCACTCAAGTCCAGAATCCAAACGAGTCCGTATACCGCACCACTCCCCCTCTGCGCACGAACCCCCAGCACAAAATCTATCCCATCTTACCGTGCTTCCCCCGTCTCCACACCTCGGGGCTCCCCGTTGCTCAGCCCGATCACGCTCTTCCCATCTGGGGATGAGGGGGACGCGAACGAAGATTACACCGGCCCGTCTCATTACAGCCTCCGACGAGATGTACACTACAGCGGATGGCAAGGCGAACACGACGACGTCCCAGGAGACCATGTCACGGTACTTGACCGCCCGCACTCGCACCCG